>QLOU01000020.1:31939-58527 GCA_003313715.1 Russula abietina
GTGGGCACAGGTACGCTGCGCGTTGCGCAGGGAGGCAAGCGGACACCAACAGCGAACATCGGGACAACTACTACCGGCGCAGCCTCGAATCGCGCCACGACCGCAACTGCCACTACCGCTGGCAAAGGACGTGTGGTAGGCCGTGGCCTTGTGGGCGCCGGTGCAGCATCTTCGGGGAAGGGCGCGGCGCGGACGGTCGGAGAGAAAGAGAACACGCCGGAACGGAGTCATGTGAAGGAAGATGAAGATGAGAAATTGCAGTTGCCGTCTGGTGCGGTGGCCGCTAAAGGTGGTCGTGCGCGCAAGGCGACTACTGTTTCGAAGGCACTGAGCGAACCGGAGAAGGACGTGACGGCGCCCAAGACGCGAGTTCCGAGGAAGAGGGCCGCCAGTGGGAAGAAGTAGAAAAACACAATGTTCGCTTCGAGTCGGCCGTTATGTGGAATAGAAAATCGTCCCTTTTTTGTCTTTTATGGGGACTTGTATGGTATTGGTATTGTTCTCTGTTTTTATGCGATCATGCTACGTCGTTTTGCGAGGTCCTTTTGGCCGTTGATGTGTCTCTGTATATATATATACCCTAGTGGGCACTCACATGCTTGGGCCCCAAATGTATGTCTCGTCTTGTCAGAACTCAATTGGTGGTTCATACAGTATCGAATGTGATAGCAGCAAGCGCGCCCTCGGGTTGATTATAATATTGCGAGTATTTATAAATATTACTGTACAAGCCTCTAGGGTACGATAATAAACATGAGTGGTGATGTCTATGTGGTGTACTGTACGCTAACCCAGAAATAATGAAAGCAAGGTTCAAAAAGGTGTGCGATTGCACAGACTGACCTCTATAGCTACAAGAGTAGTGATCGTCATGCATCATAAACCGCCGGGTCTATATCTATACCATACTGCGTCTTGGCAATTTCGCGCATCTGACGATCCAGCTCGTCTTCAAAGTGGCCGTCAGCACTTCCGGTGATCCACTTCCACGTATGGGTCAACCAGAAAGCGGCGTCGATCGATCCCATCACGGTGTAGAACACGCCTTCGTGAAAGCGCTCTTTCACGCGGCCCGCAAAGCTCAGGTCGGGCGAGCGCGGGATGGCATCGGCGGCCGCGTGGCCTATGATCTTGATGCGATTGACCGGCGATCCCATCATCTGGTTGTTGCCTTGTACGATCCTACATTTAAGAAATCCCCATCAATTGCTGGCTGCGTGCATGCGCGGAAGGGGATGGGGAAGGGAGAAATTTTCGTTACCGCATGTTTCTGCCAACAAAGATGAGTTCTTTAGGCATTTTATCGGTGTCGATGAGGAAAATCTTAAGCTTCTCTTTGAGCTGCATGCTCGCATCGTACTGCGAAAGTTGCTTCGGCTGCTGCTCTTTTCCCTTTGTATTCCCACTCTTATCTTTCTTGTTGTTGCCAAAGCTGATGGGCTTTAGGAGTACCGAGCTAGCAAACAGGTCTGGTGCGCCAATTCCCCACTGACCAGCGACCCTGAACAAGGTGCTGAGGTCCATAGCAAGCAGCGCCTTCCACAGCTCTGAGTATTGTCTACGAAACTCAGGTGTCAGCTTCACGTACAGGCCATGATCGATGAGGACGAGCTGTGGGCGATGAGGCCGATGAGGGTGCAGAGGGTGCGGACGTATGAATATGTTTCCCGGATGCGGATCGCAGTGAACCCAGCCCCAACGAAAGATCTGCGCACAGAAGAGGTCGATCATCGTTCGCATGATCCACTTCGTGCCTCCTTCGAGAGGCCCCGAATCACTTCCGAAGTCGGACGATGGAAGAATGCGGGACCGCCCCAGGGGGGTCATAGATTTCGAAGGCAGGTCTGCTGTGCTACTCGAATTCGAATCTGGTGCCATGAGTTTGAGAATTCCTTGTCGGTCAGTGAAGCGTACGCCCCGAATCCATTCCGCGGTGAGGACCCGTTTTGTTGAATATTCTGGGTAAACTTTGGGTATGTGCACTCGGTCCGCCAGGGAGGGATCCTTTGCGACGAACTCGGCCGTGCGGATGGAATTCTGTGATTCGTTCACAAAGTCCAATTCTTGACGAAGGTGGTCAGAGATGAAATCTAAAAGTGTCAAGCGTTAGCGCGCAGGCACTTCCTGTTCTTCCCGGGGGTACGCATTCTTACCAACGACGAAATAGATCGGCATATCGAACACCCAATGTTCGTACATCCACATCACCGCACGAAAAGCGGCGAGATCTGGCTCCATTTGCTTCGCCACTGCAGGCTTTTGTACCTTCACTGCTACCCAGTCTCCAGGCTGTCCATTTTGATCTTTCAACCGAGCCCGGTGTACCTGGGCAATACTAGCACTAGCAACAGCGTTCTCCTCAAACTCGGCAAAGATACCATCAGGACCACTTGGAGGTCGACTGAACTCCTCTTGAAAAACACGAGCAACGTCTATGAAAGGGACTTGCGGCGCATCGTCGAATAGTTGGGCAAACTTGAGTTGCATGGGCCTTGGTAATAGTGCGGCGTTTGCGCCAATTGCTTGGCCTGCGGGCATGTTGGTACATTACTCGACTGATTGTTGGAGAGAAAGACACACCAAACTTTATATACAATCCTCCATTGGAGGTAAAGAGGTTCATGAGGCGGTCACCAACGCGTTCATGCAAGGCTAAGATATAGTCACTCTTGCCCGGTGTAAAATTCAGCTTGTAGTCTGCAGCAATGATAGCGCACTGCAGGAAGATAGTCAATTAACAAGACGGAGCGACGCCAAAAATAATGCGCACTGTCCAAAACGTGCGGAGATTCCGCATCACGGTACTCGCATAGAACTCCCGATCTGCAACGTATCCTGTCGCCCCGAGTAGCGCGACATATCCCGTTCTTCGAAGAAATGTCTTTGATGCGGTTGCCCGTTGACTCGGTGCTATTGTAGAGAATGCACGGTGACACCGTTTGGGTAGGGGTTTTCTTAGGACGTGGTGCATTGCGTGGAAGAGCAGTTGCAGGCGTCGGATCCAGTCGGAGCGTCGTTAAAGGCACTCCGAGCCAAGTCTACAGAACGTCAAACACCTGGAAAGGTTATGGTTGAGCAGAAACTTTGGGGAAGGCGATTGGTGAAGATGAATGAGATTCACGACCAACGTTTGCGTCATGCGTGCATATCCGTCGGCAGTCCAGTAGACGTACTGTAAATGAATGACTCGGTGTGTGATGTGTGCCTGTAATCAACTATTGCAAATAACAACCAAGATCATAGACGCTCGCCGAGCGGGTACATCTCACAGTACTTGACGAGTCTGAAAGGTATTACGACTCAGGATGTCGTGTCTATGTTCTCAACTTCTCATTAAGACTTGAGGGCTGTCAATTTTCACTTGGCGAACTCACGGCGTTCTCAATTCCTGTACAGTACTGCAGACGCTTTACCCATTCGTATACAGTAGATTAGCAATAATAGGATGCCTTCGTCCGACTGTCGTCTAATCGCTGTGCTGCTGCGGCGCGGCGCTGTGGGCAGTGCAAAGCGAAAGCCGAGGAGGAGAATACGTAAGCTCCACAGCTCCAATCCTGACGAGTTATATAAATGTCTCCTTTCCTTTCATTCATCTCAGCTCCCTTTCATACCTCTCAGTCCTGTTTTGCATCATGTCTACCCCCAATATCAAGTATCCTCCTGCCGCACATACGTACCATGACGACTCAGCGGCAAAGCCAGCCGTAACCAGCTCTCAACCCCGTTCCAGCGCCACAATGGCCGTAGGGTCTAACAACGACCAAGCGCGAGTGGGAAAGGCTGAACGGATACGTGGGGGTTGTGTCCCATGTCCGGTATGTGTTGAGTCTTTGTCCGTGCATAGCTCATCTGACTGGTCCGCCCAGGACGGAAGCGTGTGTTGGATCATCCCGATACCCTGCTGCTGCTGTTGCTAGAGAGATGTCGCTCCTGTGGCTTCTATCAATAGACTGACCGTCAACAAGCGTTCAGATGGTTTACTGTAATAAGGACTGTAATAAGGGACAAGCTATTATTCCCATCATCCAGGTCACGGGAGATTAACTTTGTATCCACGTGATTAACGTGATTGTATTTGGACGTTGTTTGTCTCGTATGAATATGTCTCGTATGAATATCTTTATCGTTGAACAGAAACGTTCAACATCCACGTTCTAGACAGCTCAAGATACGCCGTACGGCTTTCACACTCCTTTATCAACCACACCGTCTATCATGTCTATCTTTTCTCGTGTCTCCCTTATCACCATCGCCATCTCGGTTCCCGCTCTCGCAATTCGAGATTTTGGCTATAATTATTACCCTTCCTACTACACGCCAAACACTCCCTACAGGAAGGATAGCCCGCCAAACCGTAATGATCACTCGGGGGATGCCAAACTCAGTCTGGTTGAGATGAATCAACCAGCAGCTCCCCCGGTTCAAACGAGGCCCACTTACGCACTACCTGCCTATGCACCACTCGCATACCATCACACCACAGCCAACCCAACGCCCGCCTACCATACACAGACTGTTCCCACAATTGCACACCGTCCTCCTCCTGTCGTCGGCCCAGATCAACCTCACAGTCTGGCGGACTCACCAGCTTACAAGCTTCCCTCAGACAGCCAGACTAATAAGTCACCCACGGATGATCAAGCTTATGAGCGTTCTGCACACGAACAAGCTTATAGGCTGCCTGTGTACAACCATGCTTATAGGCCACCTGTGGATACCTCAGCTTACAAGCCGCTTGCAGAAGACGCAGTATCCAAACTGCCAACTCTCTTCACGACACCCACAGAGACACCCACAGACGTACCAGCCGAGGAAACCGCTGCATATGGCCTTGAGTACTCCCTCACAGTCGATGAACCAACACCTCCGAAACAGGAACATGGGAAGCCGTCCCCACTTCCACATATTTTGGACCGTCGCAAGGCACCACGGGTTCCTCGTCAGACAATAGGCAAGGCCGTGAAGGGCACGACTCCACGGGGAAGGCACGCCCGCCGCTTTCCGTTCTTGAAGGAGAGACAGGCAGAACAACGTACTATGGTACCGGTCACTGTAAACATGTTAACTGGTCTTGGCCCTGCACTTAGTACTAGCAGTGCGCCTACGACAACTGTCACGAACGCGTTGCCTCCCAGCCAGTTACCAATCGCTCCTGGTATCAAAGTTGATAACTCTCAAGCCGCGCTGAGTCTCCACAGCAATCCAGAGGCAACCACGCCGAGCGGGGGGGAGTTGACTCCACCGATCACCTACAAGGTGGGACAGCAAAATGATGACCTTATCGGCGAGCCCAGGAACAAGGCCACTGTCATTGCTTCCGTCCTCAGTATCATGCTTGGCTTGGTTGTGATCATCGCCATTGTCAAGCTCACCAGCAGTGCTATGCGCAAGCGTAAACACGCAGGGAGACTCGGACAGTACGAAGAACATCTTAGCAGCAAGGAAGGGCTGATCCCAGAGATGGGCGATCAAGCACACTTTGAGACTCACAACGTTATTATCACCCGCCCGGACGGTTCACAGATATCAGCGCTCTCTTCTAGTCGTGGTGATTCGCGCTCTCCGCCACCGTTTCGCGCCCACGTAGTGGGTAGCAGTCCGTCGCCGCTGCCCATGCCGACATTCGCACCTCCCCCTGTACCTGCAAGTCCATTATCAATGACATTCGTGAAGCTTTTGTCACCGACTGCCAACCTCGTCGCACAGCAGAACCTCGCGGAAAGCAGGGCATCTGCATCTTCGGAGACAATGTCAATGTCCACGACCTCGACTGACGTGTCAGATCGAGAGCGACGGCGAACTTTGGACGATGAGTATCTAGGAAGGCAGGTTTCCCATCGGCGCATGCGCAGCGCACCTGGATCTGTTGTATGGAGTGCGCGGAGTAGCAGCGCAACTGGCAGAATGACATCTGGATTAAGTGGCGATGAGGGTTACTGGGAGTCTGTGGATGTATGCGGATCAGAGAGTGTGGGTCGGATATCTCGGGGAAGAAGCGTCGCGATGAGTATGATATGGTAGTGTATTTTCATACCTGTATATGTAAACGGCAACTGTAACAGCATAATATGCCAGGGAGACGTCTCAAGGCAAACATACCTCGGGCTCCAAGTTGGGCTTGGAGTGATGAGCGACACAACACACGAACACACACCCGGCCGCCGCATGTCAGTTCAAGTTCAAACAATGCGGCGTCATATGGCGATGAATATCGATGAATCCTAATACTCAGGCTAACGGTACCACGTTCCTGCTAACTTACTCCCAATCGACTCTCTGGTTCGACCGTTCGAGTCCACCAGTAGAGCTGCTGCATTCAACGAGACCTGCCCAGCTTTTGGTGTATGATCATCTCATGGTCCCCTGTCCACTCATCGACAGTTAGTCAAAGCCATGGTCGTCAGGGATCATACCAGTGTGCACCTATGATAGCGCTTATTGGTCATAAGTTACTGTATGTTGTGCCTACACGTTCCTGAGGCGTGTCGCTCTTCTCTTTCCCAATCACTCACGATTATACTATCCTTCTCTCAAACCCTCCGATTCACCTCCCTTATGTCTCACAATCAATCTTCTTCCAAATCGTCCAACTTCACTAACTTTCGACGTTGCCCTGAAAACGTACAAGACGTGCACAAAGACGGATATCCTCAAACACCCGCTCGCTGATAGGCTCCAGGCCTGCGATTCGCCTAGCAGCATTCTCACTGTTCTTCAAGAGCAAGTTCAAGAGCTCAATGAATCTCAGCGCAGAAATACGAAGTGGCTGGAGCCAACTGTGAACGTCCTTCATACCTTCTCAAACACACTTGGAGAAGGTGTCGGCTCGGTATGGTCGAGGACACGAACCTGCCCGACATCTGCATTCTCATATTCATTTGAAGGTATTCTCGCCTGCAAAGGTGATATTTTTCGGACTTGGTGTCCTTCTTTCAGTGTGTACCCTTCTTAATACCTTCATGCGGTCTATCGTAATACGAATGATCACTATACAGCTAAGGCCGTTCGCGCGGACCAAGACACTCTCTTTGAGATGTTCGAACGCATGGAGGCATTTTTCTGACGTCTGGACATATACACTGAAGTAGCACCAGATCAAGGAATGATGAACACGATCACTGCAATTATGGTCGAAGTCCTGAACTTTATCGGAATTGTAACAAAAGAAATCAAGCAAGGTCGGACAAGTAAGGGTTTTCTTTGCAAAGAAGTTCCCGCTGAGGAAGCCGTTTTCAGAAAAATATCTAAAGAAACTGATGGGAAAGAACGGCATTGAGGATAGGCTAAAGAGACTAGACAGGTTGACACAAGAGGAGGCTCGAATGGCTGCTGCGCAACTCCTGAAGGTCACGAATACGATTGGTAGCGACGTCAGGGAAATTGTGGACAATGTGGTCGTCATCGACGATAGAGTGGCTGGCGTTGATGACCGCGTGGCCTGTGTCGATGAACGTGTGGCCAGTGTCGACGATCGCGTGAAGGATGTCGATGACAGAGTAAAGGCTGTTGATGACAAGTTGGTGACCGTCTTTGATGGTGCGCAGTATATCTTCAATCAGCCATTGAAATTTGTCTAACTCCTAATGCGCGTAGATGGAAAAGAAGCTAGGGGAGTTATCCGACAAACAGCCGATGACGTAGATCAAGTGAAACGTTCGTGGTCTCTGGACTGCAATTACACCGGAGATTCAGACTCAATCATCCTCACAGGGAACCAATTACTACAGGATCTTCGTAGATGGCTCTCGCCACAAGATCCATCTACGAATCATAACATCGCATACAACGTCCGCCACGAGGGAACGACGACCTGGTTTTTCGAAGGAAGGACATATAAGGAATGGAAGTCAACAGGATCTGAGTCGCTACTCTGGATCCATGGAAAACGTGTGCCCGTGTCCCAATCTGACACCTGACGCCACTAATAACATCCGTTATTTTGTAGCTGGCTCCGGTAAAAGCATATTTTGGTTCGTAGAGCCCTCACTGTTTTATCAACGATAGTCGAATCGTTTGTCTTTCTCCAGTTCTACTAATCGAAGATGTGAAAACCATGTGCGACGCTGGCCAAGCCTCGATGGGATACTTTTATTTCGATTTCCGAGACATCAGCAAACAACACTGGCGTGACCTAGTCCCTTCCCTTCTCAACCAACTTTCTTCTCGCTCTGGTCCTCGTTGCGACATTCTATCACGTCTTTATACCAAACATGACAATGGCGTGCAACAGCCTAGTGATGACACTCTGACAAAATGCCTGAAAGAGATGCTTACACTGCGGGACCAACGTCCAACCTATTTAATAATCGACGCCCTTGATGAATGCTCCAACATCTCTGGCATTCCGACTCCTCGCAAACGGGTTCTCCAGCTTGTCAAAGAGCTTGTCGACCTTCATTTACCGCACCTTCATGTGTCACAAGTCGCCCAGAAGTCGACATACGGGATGTCCTCGAGCCTCTGACCTCCCTCCGAGTGTCTCTCCATGATCAGAGTGGGCGAAAGAAAGACATCGAGGACTATGTGATGTCTGTCGTTTACTCGAATTCGGAACCAATCATGCGGAGATGGAGGAAGGAGGATAAGGAACTCGTCATTGAGACGCTCTCCGAACGAGCTGACGGAATGTAAGTGGATTAATTTATACGTTCGTATTCACTGTCTGAACCATTGGATAGGTTTCGGTGGATATTCTGTCAGTTGGAAGTCCTACGTCACTGTATTCCGTCAAGTGTTCGACGAACGCTCATGGAATTGCCAGAATCTCTTGACGAGACTTATGAGCGTATACTGAAGGAGATCAAGAAGCTGAATAGGGCGCATGCCCGACGGGTATTGCAATGCCTGGTTGTTGCCATCCGGCCTCTTCACGTTGCAGAGCTTGCGGAAGTCCTCGCAGTCGACTTCGATGATGCGGAAGGGATCCCGAGGTCGAAACCGGATTGGCGGTGGGAGGAACAAGAACTGGCTCTTCTGTCGGCGTGCTCAAGTCTGATTGCAATTGTCCAAGCTGGTGATTCGCGAGTCGTTCAATTTTCGCATTTTTCGGTCTAGGAACTCTTGACCTCGCCTCGCCTCGCCATTGCTAGTGGAGAAGTTTCGGATTATCATATCGATTTAGAGCCTGCTCATATGATCCTGGGGCAAGCTTGCCTTGGCGTTTTGCTACAAATACAAGACGACGTTGAAGGATGTACACGCGGGGACCATCCGCTGGCTGGATACGCTGCCAAGCACTGGACGACTCATGGGCAATTTGGGGAGGTGTCGTCACGTTTACATAAAGGGATGGAATATCTCTTCGACGCGATCAAACCACACTTCAAGGTGTGGCTCACGCTATGCGATATAGACACCTACCCCAAACTTAATACAACCTTTTACTGGTTCGCACCATCCGACAAATCCCCCGCGGCTCCCCTATATTATGCGGCACTCTGTGGATTCCACAATCTCGTAAAGTACAAACATCCACAGGGTGTGAATACTGACGGGGGCTACTATGTGCGGCCACTAGTGGCAGCATTGGCAGGGGAATACTTCCAGACAGCGGATTTACTCCGTTTAAACGGTGCAGAGCTACCTGTCCAGGGCAAATTCGGACATACACCATTGCATTCCGCAGTCAATTTTAATGGATATCCCGAGGTGGTCCAGAAATTAATCGAGTACGATGCCGGTATCAATGCTAAGAATGAGTTTGCGTCGACCCCGTTACATTGGGCATCAAGAGGTCGTTGTTTCAAGAGTGGCTCTGTCAAAGGCCTTCGATTACTACTGGAGCACGGTGCTGACGTAAATGCGCGGGATAATACTACGGGCTGCACTCCGTTGCACGAGGGCTCGAGTAAGGGTGTGCTGGAGACAGTGTCCCTACTGTTCAAGCATGGTGCTGACGTAGAGGCTAAGGACAAGCATGACCTCATTGCAGCATGCTGCTGGGCCAGCAGTCGCAGAATTACTGCGAGAACATGGAGCTAAGTAGAAACACCTTGTAGCTTCTAGTACTTCGTATACGATTTCTTGTCGATGATAGAAATACCATCATGTTGACTCCAAAAACACCAGAACATTCAGTTTCGGAAATGAGTCGAATGATGTAAAGTAAACGTATACGCGTTCACGTGATGTTGGAAATGTTGGAAACCAGACGCGTGCCGAGTCTGAGTCGGCCCCTGCCCGTGCTTCAAGTTTGCACTTTTGTTGAGATGGCTTACAACCCAAGAACACCCGCTCGTCATCGCTCTCGCTCAGATGTCGCAAAGACCCCGCTTACACCCTCCCATCTCCTATCTGCTCTCAACAATGTCACTATTTCCTCTCCGACCAAAACTGGCGGTAAAAGATCCTCCAAATATTCCGTCGCAGACATCACCAATCCCTTCATTACAAAATCACGTCCTGTTTCACCAGTGAAGCGTACAACCTCCGGGTCCATACAAGTCTCGGAGTCCCTTCAGCGGCAAGCTAGCTCGGGTGTCATCCGAAAAGGAGGTGTCGAATCAAAGCTAGACGTAGTATCGAGAGATTATGTACCACCGCCACCAAAACCGGAGGCGAAACGCTCGCGCTCCACTCCTGCCATGGTTTGCCCCCGATTCCCCCTCAGGCAAGAGTTTGAACTGATTTGATTCAAAGCGGGATGCTCGTGACCGATTTATAACTAATCGAGAGGATACCGAGGTAGCTGCCACACTTGACCTCATGTCATTGAACCCGACAACGACCTCTCCTGGACACACAGCCCGCCTCGTGGCTGCCACGGGCGTGCCCTTGAATAAGCGCGTGCTAGCGTACCACGAGGCACCACCGGCGGCATCGGATACTACACTCACGAAACAGCGCGAGATTGCACGCCCACTCTATAGTCGACCAGGCGCTCTTCCCTCCTCGTCGGGCGCGGTAACAAACAGGTCGCGTAAGATCGCGACGCAACCTGAACGCGTGCTCGACGCTCCAGGAATGGTCGATGATTTCTACCTCAATCTGATTTCGTGGTCTGTGCAGAACGTCGTCGCGGTCGCGCTTGCCGAGAACACGTACATATGGAAGGCAGAGTCGGGCGAGGTCGTGCAGGTTGGAGAAGCTCCCGAGGGAACGTACGTCTCCTCTGTGGACTTTTCAAATGACGGCGCGTTCCTTGGGATCGGGATCGGCTCGGGCGAAGTCGAGCTATGGGATGTTGAGAGCGGACAGAAGCTGCGCTCGATGGGCGGGCACCAGGCGCAGATTGCCGCGCTCAGCTGGCACGGACATCTACTGAGTTCGGCGTGCGGCGATGGGAGTATATGGCATCACGATGTGCGGGTTGCAAAGCACAAAGTGATGGAGCTCCTTGGACATAGCGGTGAAGTGTGCGGACTTAAGTGGAGAGCGGACGGTGAACTCCTAGCGAGCGGCGGCAACGATAACGTCGTGAACATCTGGGATGGTCGCGTAGGGGACGTCACGGAAGGTTCGAGGGGCGTCGCGCGGTGGACGAAGCGAAATCATTCAGCCGCAGTCAAGGTACTGTACCACGTATTCATTTTATTCAATTCCTTCTCTTCCTTCTACAAAGTTTCATCTCCGTCAAGCGCCGTCTTTCGATGCTCAAGGTTCTGCTCTTCTATAGGCTCTTGCGTGGTGCCCATGGCAGCCATCCCTTCTGGCGAGTGGGGGCGGTACGAACGATGCTACGGTCCACGTTTGGAATAGCACGACGGGAGGAAGATTGCATTCTTTGAAAACGCCGGCACAAGTGACTTCTGTTCAATGGTCGCCGCACAAGAAGGAATTCCTGACGACTCATGGATATCCGACGAATGCGGTGATGGTTCACGCGTATCCCTCTCTGGACCGCGTCGCGGAGATCAGGGACGCGCATGACTCGCGCGTGTTGTTCAGTTGTGTGAGCCCCGCGGGCGACATGGTATGCACGGGTGCGGGGGACGAAAATCTCAAGTTTTGGCGGATTTGGGAGGTCCCGCGGCAGAAGAAGAAAAAGGAAGGGCAGGAGGGACGTAGTTTGACAGGATCTGGAATCCTCTCTTTGCGATGAAAGGTGTCTTGGCTTCGGGGCCTTTACTGTACGAGTACTGTCTGTGTTGCGTTTCGGTTTCGAGGTACTTGTTGACCCAGCCTGAGGTCATACATACCATGCCCAATCTTCTGTGGTTCCTCGCCGTCATGGGAACTCTATTTTTTTCATTGATTCTATTTTTCGATAATTTGCAATCCGACTGCTTCCTCACTAGCTTCACTCTTCACAGATTATCTCATCCTCGCAAATCTCCTGGCGTGTGGGAAACAGAAGAACCATCAGATAACTGTATATCAGTTCCACCTTCCGCCGTACCTATACCGTAAGCCCCATCATCCAGAAACCTTCCACATACATACCTTGCGACGGTCAATCAGGACCATTTATAGACCAAACGTTCACGCGAAAAGATGCGATAACACATCATTACAGCACGAGGGTCTGGTCGGCACCACCCCGTGTGCAAAAGTAGATAAATATATGCAACGGTGGCCGAACATCACCAATAACCATTTGTCACGAGCGTAGAGCGCTTTGTGTCAAAATATACTGTATTACTATACAGTACCGGATACAGTAGTCACAATGCAGTGTACTGTTAAACGCTTGGTTTGTACGGCATACGGGTCATTAGATGAGGGGTCGGGAATGGGTCGGGAGACGAGACGCCGAAAACGTGACGGTGGGTGCTTCCGGCGGCGTCTGAACGGCACCCCCTGGGGCTGTGAGTGTCATTGAACGGTATTTACACGGAAATATGCACGCTGATGCGATGGGAACGTGCACTGTAACACAATAGTGTAACCCACTGTAGCGCGAGCAGAGCGACGGACAGCCAAGTAGTACTTTGCTTGGAAGATGCGGTCATCGTTTGCCGCGCCTCGGATTCCGGGTCGGGGCTGGTAGGGCGGGGGGAAAAGTTACGTATGTGCATTATTGTGCCAGTGGTATCTGCAAGTACAGAGAGAGCTTGATAGAGCGGTGTTTTATAGACCATTTGAAGCCTGATTGAAAGACTCTCTGTTTTTGTTTCCATTTGCCTTCTTTGTTGCTTTTTCCCTATAGATTCCGAGTTCGAAGCAATCGATGAAGCATATACCAAACAAGAACTGATAGTTGCCTGGTTTTATGTTCTTTTGTTCTTTACTTGAGAACAGGCCTGCGGCCCTGCGCCGACGTATGATGCATGCATCATGCATCATGTGCACATATGCCAACAGTCCCTGTTTTGGCTTTGCATGCCGCAGCTGAGGCTGATTATCTACTCCGGTGGCATCGAGCATGACTAAAAAAAATTAAGCCATGGAGAAACCTTTTTGCAACTGACGTGCTTTATATTTATCGTGAGCCGCGGCACCGCGCAGTGCGCACCGCAGTTCATGCTGGGAAAAGGCCTCGTGAGCACGCGTTACAGTATCGTACGAGGTCGGTTCACTGGCAGACCTCAGTCATCCGGTTATGGGTTATGAGGGTCATAACTGATTGATTGGCGACGGGTATAGCGGCGGTAAAGAGATTGGTGGAGGAGAGAGAGAAGCGGTGTCACCGGAGTAGCGTCCGTTGTTGATGCTGACCTAATCTGGGTGTTACTTTCATTTCTGCTGCAATGCTGACAGATGCTTTATTCTTCATCCTCACAGCACCATTGCTTTTGAGTTTCTATATCCAACGATTTTGTGGAAAAAGGGAATCACAACGCGCGACTGTACTTTCGTCCCTAGGGCTAGAAAATGCTCATGATGATACACGCAACAACAAGAAAAAGTTCATAGGTTTCTTTCACCCGTACTGGTGAGTCGCCGTATGTGTATCCAGATCTGTCTGCGCATGCTTACACGAAATGTAGCAATGCAGGCGGTGGTGGAGAGCGTGTGCTCTGGACAGCGATCGCTTTGATGCAGCGCACAGAGCCGGATGTCGTCAGCGTCATTTATAGTGGAGACACAGACTCGAGCAAAGAACAGATCATCGCGAAGGCCAAGGTACCCCCGCTCGTATTCCCGTCCCGTCATTGCACTGTCCCTTACCCCCGTACACGTAGGCCCGGTTCGATATAACGCTAGAACCGCATTCGCTTCATTTTGTATTCCTCAAATCGAGGTGGCTCGTCGAGGATCGCGCATGGCCGCGGTTTACGCTCCTCGGGCAGAGCTTGGGCTCCATGTACCTCGCGTGGGAGGCGTTGTCCAAGTTTGTCCCGGACCTCTATATCGGTGCGTTCTATTTCCTCTTCTCTAGTTTGCTTGTCTCAGAGTATTCTGTATGTTGTAGATACGATGGGATATGCCTTCACCTTTCATGTCGTCGCGTGGCTTGTTGGCATCCCCGTTGGCGCATACGTGCACTATCCCACCATCAGCACCGATATGCTCGCGCGCGTCGAGACTCGCCGACCTACGTACGCTAATTCGAAGGCAATCACATCTTCTACAGTTCTAAGCCGCACCAAGTTAATGTGAGTCTGGTCCACTATTTAGCTTCTCAGATAATTGACGTTTTCTCCAGGTATTATCGTTTATTCATGTATCATTATGCACTCGCTCTCCGGCGCTCATCGTTCCTGATGGTCAACTCGTCCTGGACGAAAAACCACGTCGATGCAATACTCGCTTATTCCGACCCATTCCTTCATCTGATACACTTCCCCCTCACATTTATTGGCGGGTTGTTTCTCTCCTTAACTCGCGCACTTGTTCCTTCGTCTCCGACGCGTAGGAACCACGTGATGCCCGAGCAAGCAAATATTGTCTACCCGCCGTGCGACACGCGCGCACTAAATAATCTTCCTCTTGAGAGGCGTCCCTCGCTGCTGCTGAGCCTTGCCCAATTTAGGTATGGGTTTTCTCTCATTTCTTTCCGCCCTTGTATTCACGAGAAGCAAGACCAGAGAAGGACCACGCGGCACAGATCCGCATGATGGCATCTCTACAGATACGGTATCCGGAGCACCGCCAATCTATGCGTCTGTTGCTCGTCGGAGGAGTGCGAAACGAGGGGGATTCTGCGCGCGTCGAAGAGTTGAAAGAGCTCGCGGACTCATTACAGGTCTCGGTATAGCTGTTCATCCCGATTTTGTTCCTTAATTTACGGTGCTGATCATGCAAATGGTGCAGGAATACGTAGATTTTGTGGTGAATGCACCATATCCGCGCGTTTTGGAGCTCCTCGGCGAGGCTAGCATCGGATTGAACACAATGGTGGATGAACATTTCGGTATAAACGTCGTCGAGTTTATGGTGGGTACAATCTTTCCAAATGGAATCGACAGCAAAAATATTCTATGGCTGATGGGGTTATCGTGGTCCTCGATTTAGGCCGCTGGCGTAATACCCATCGTGCACGCGTCAGGCGGACCGTTACATGACATCGTCGTGCCAGTTGATGGACAGCGGACAGGTATGTGTCATCCGCTTTGTCTCAACTTGTCTCTTCTCCTGTCATGTATAGTGACGAGCTATCGACGATAAATTACAGGATTTCACGCAAATGATCCAGAGAGCTTTGCCCAAGCCGTGCATGAAGTGATCTCGATGTCAGAGGAAGAACGGCTGGCGATACGCGAGCGTGCGCGCCGATGGGCCACAACAACGTTTGCCGAGGAAGCTTTCGAACGGGGTTGGACACAATCCGGCTGGGATCGATGGCTTTAATATCTTTTATTTCGGATTCGAGGGCCAAGATTGCTTACCGACCTACGCGAATGTATTAATGATCTGATAAATGAGAGCAATCTCGGCGAGATAATATTCAGGGTCCAAAAAGCGCTCAACTGTTGAGGCGACTAGCCACAAATCCGACGACGTCGAGTATTTTCTGCGGCAGAAGTGCGGCATAACTGTGAAAAGTGTCGGTGACAGGATCCTTCCATCTCTAACCCCCTCTCATACGCGACAGGCTCGCAACCTTCCGCGGTTGCATCATTCATGCGGGGTTCACATCGCACAGTTGGATACGATAAGACAGGAACAAATTAAAGGGGGTGAGGAGAGTTGAAATTGAAAAGAGGCTAACTTAGAAGAGTGGACACCGTTTCACTGAAGCAGCGCAAGCGATGCCACAATATGTAGCAACGCGGATGATAGTGCCTGCAGGCACAACAGCGGAAGTCGCTTGAAGCTTAAATTGCTACCCAATGGCATGATGACATACTGTATTGGTGGCATGGCGCATGAGAAAGAGTGAGGATGAGTTGGTAAATATATTTTTCACAAGAAACGATAACGAGAGAGCAGAGCATCTGGCGACAGGCAGTGTTGTTCAGAGAGGTGACAGAGGTCAGGTCAGTGATGGAGATTGGCGTACGCTCTTGGAATTTTCTATGAACTACCTGCATCCCCTGTGTGCTTGTGCTATGCCCTAAGTTGTGGTGGCACTGCGAGTGACGTATTTGGCGTTCACGGCGATGAAGTGGTATACGACGACGGTGCACATGGCGAGTGAACCGAGAGTGTTGGCGAGGGAATATAGCGTATCGTGGGTGATCATTGTGATGGCGAAGGAATAGGCAAGGCGAGGGGCTGTAAGAAGAGAAGGAGTGGAGTAAGCCTTTGCGATTGCACGCTCTGATCGTGCTCTCGTGACTGACCTGAGAAAATTGGTTTACTGCGGTCGTTAATTGGACTGGCAAGTGACTGGCAAGTGAAGTAGCTTTTGCGCTGTCCTCCAAATGACACGTCTACCCGCCGTGGGAAAAAGTCACGCGGCGTCGATTATTTTTTTCTGGCATGCGCATGTGCCTATCACCAATCATATTGCAGCGCACTTTCTAACCGTAACTTAAATTGTCTCGCAGACCACGAGATATTGTACACCTACTGCTTGCAGGGAATGATGCTCTCTCACATTCGTGGGACCCGTTGGTGCGGTACAGTACACAGGAGCGATGATCAGTGATCTACGTGAGCGCTGGTGCCAAGCTAGGAACGACACAGCCTCGACTGCTCTTTCAAGCGACCCAAAGAAAAAAAATTGTCAATTTGGCTTCGAATTTGCGATTAACATTTTGGACGATCGCGGCATTCTCGATCTCTCAGCCCAAGGAAATTCATCGCCATCGCAGCTCAAGTGCGCACATACTACACGACCGGGGAACTGTCCCTTTATCGAACGAACGAACGAACGTTGGCGCGTGATCGCATGATCGGCTCTGCTTGAAAGAGAAAATTTAGGAACGCCTTTGTCCCCAAGTCCGACGCCGCAAAGACCAAATATCCCGATACGATAGAATTTGTTTCATCTCTCCCTTTGTGTTACTTTACTGTACGCCTGCAATTCCGCGGTCGAGAGCTCGTGGGTCGATGAAACAATAAATAGAGCATCGGGGGCATTTGGAAGGAGGAAAAAGAAATTGATGATTAACGTACGATCATGTGGTGTGTCTGTGTGTCTGTGGGAATGGGAGGAGAGGAGAGGGAGGGGGAGGATCGACGAGGATCCGAAACAGCAATTCGCTGATGGGTTCTGTTTATGCCGAGAATTCTCCGGGAGGCAGTAGAGAATGAATGGAGCATGTGGACAGCAAGGGTGTGTTGGGGCAGTGCCAGAATTGGTAGGGAGTTGGGATACAATTGGAAATGCTTACCTAAAATGTATTGTTGTGACGTTTGCTAACCGGTCATGAAGGCCGCCGTCTAGTGGGATCCCACCGCACGGGAAAACAAGATGTGTCCGGGGGTGATAAAGTAGGTACTAGTCTCGTTGAATTGTCACGCTCTTCTACTTCCATTTTCTGCTCCCATTTTTTTTGACCCTTCTGTTCGGATTTGACGCCCTTTTAGGATCTCAAAACCCCCATACAGGACAGGTTTACACTTGCACGGGATCGGAAAACCAGGGGCACGGACCTTCTATGTCTTCTCTTTTGTTCCCTGTCAGTCTCTTTTAGATACTACTCTTTTTGCTTTCACTCCGGGTGGCCAACGCGCATACAGTGCTCTACTCTCTCCACCACCATGGCCGTCAAACACTCAAGAAACACTCGCGTCCCCGTCCTCCTCAGCGAGTTCCCCATCCCCCCCTCTTTTATCCCTCAGAACCACCCACAACCCACAACAAATCCACCCCCTTCACGGCCCCCATCCCTTCCTCTTCCCCCCATTCCTGGGCCATCTCCTCTCTCAGAGAATGACCTTTATCATATCACCGCTGCCGCGCGTTCTCGACGCACCTCTCGTGTTTCAATATCCTCAAACTCGTCCTCTTGGAGAGGCTCGGTCGCTAGCATTGCCAGCGCGGGCAGTCGTCCATCCTCAGTTACAGTCCCCGCTCCCGCGACCTCCCAGCACCCGGGTCGTAGCCGACCCGAGTCGGTTATCTCTGCACGCTCGAGCATCTCCCTCACCGCTCCTCTCTCTTCGTATTCAACCGCTCGCCCTGACAACCACCGTCCCCCACCTTTATCAAAGGTAGTGAATCAAGCGATCTTAGAGGACGACGAATCTCTCTCTGCCGACCACGTCGAACCGTCTCTCACCCTTACTTCCCTTTCTGACATTCCCCGCTCACCCCACCCCCACGTCGCCGATGAACCAACGATTCATGGAGAACGTCTGTCTTCAATCGACATGCGTGACCTGCCTGCCTTGCAGGACGATGACACTACCGATTCACACTCCCAAGCCCACTCAATACACCAACACGCGAACGTCCTACAACCAAAGAGTCCCAAGAGTCCCACGCATAAGCCACGCATCCGCCAAGCTATGCCCCGGCCACAGCCTCAACCAAATGGTCATCTGACCGACGGAAAGGCGCACAAGCGTTCTTCTTCTGCTACGCAGCATGCCCGGAACCGAAAGACTTCCCATGGTGCCAGCGAGGCGACGACACAAGAGAAATCCCTCCCTGATGGGTCTGACCGTGCTTCTAGTCCTGATGTAGCGAGTATACTTGCTGCGACGCCCCGTCGGCGCCGATCTGAAACCTCGTCAACGGGTTCTAGGTCGCGATCTCAATCACGGCCACGACCGCCTAAATCTTTACCAGGCTCGCGTCGGACAAGTGCCGCTGGGAGGTTGTCAGTCTTTTCTCTTCCCGACCAACATACTAGCCAGGGCGGCTCGTCCCTTACGTCACGGAGTTTATTGGCTTATGCCGATAACGCCGATGACGGTGATGAAGTGTGGGGGGACGATTCCTTACTAGAAGACTACGGTGTCGTAATTGCGAGTGGTGACGGCCACTTTGCGAATGTACCTGGCGATGACGTCTCGGGCGATTCTGACTCAAGTCTGGATCTACATACTCCACTACCGTGCGTTGGTTTCTCAACTCCAATTATTTTTCTCAGTCAGAATTAACATATGCCCTAAAGGAGCCTAATGTTGCGGGACGGGTTACTTTCTCCTCATTCAAAATTGTTACCCCAGAACATTAGTTCTGATGCCCCCTTGGTTGCTATGGACGGCAATCGGCATGGGAGCGTTGTGTCGAGTAAGCGGATCTGTCTTAGCTTGTTCGTATTAACGTAACGTTGCTTACATTTCATGCAGCTAAGACCAAATCGGGCGTTTTCAAGGACGAGCGTGACACGACCCGTCGGAGAGTGCGCCACCGAGACGGCCGTCTGCTAAGGGGTGGTATAGGATTGACAACTGGCCTTGGTTGGAGTGACAGGTGCGCATACACATGCTTGTTGTCTTCGTCCTTTGAACCTTTTTTTTTTCATTATTCAGTGAGGACGAAGATGCACCATCTCCTCTCACCAGGCGACTGTCACACATGGCTCTCTCGCGCCAGTCTTCAGAAGCATCTCTCAACAGCACCCCCCGTTCCTCGCGTTCCCATCCACATCCTCTTTCACACTCATTTTCTGGTGATGCCAAGGTACATTCATCAAAGTCAACTCAAAACCTGAAACGACCCGCTCTTCCGCCGACATCGTGGCAAAGCCGCAGTCGAACGGTCGTCTCCACCCCGTCTCTCACCATTCCTGAACAAGACCGTCCAGAGCCCGCATCTTCTCTTGCACGTTTCTCGGAACCTCCCCCTTCTCGGTTAGACACCCAAGTAGACTCTCACCGCAATGAGCAAGTGAGGACCCCATCTAGCTCATCCACCCAGAGCTTACCTGGCCCGATAACCCCCGACGTGACGGATGTTCCTGGCTCCATCAAATCCTGGGACCGCGAGAAGAATCTTCCACCCATTCCTTTATCTCGTGCCTCATCATATGCGAGTCTGCGACCTGTGGAATCTTTTTCAGACATGAAGAACCGTTCCTTGAGATTAAACACACTCGTTCCAGTGCGGCCGATTTCGTCTGAATCCGAGTTGTCGGATCCACCTATAGTGTCACCACATACTCCGAAATTGTCAAACCCACAGACGCCAACATTCTCCCCCACACGAACCACCCCCCGCCCTTTGCAGCTTTCAGCATCCATCGGGTCAGGCTTACAGCCAGGTGAACCAGCATCCATGCAGGGTCTTTTACTTGGCTACAATCGTCAGCTCCATGACCAGCAGCGTGCCAGAGCCTCGTCTGGACAACCTACATCGTCCCCAGGTGGCCATCGCTATAGCGTGCGACCTACTAGTTCATCGGGATCTGGCTCAGTAGATCTTTCACTGTCAGAACTGGGAGAGCCGCGATTACGCCCACGGACGGGAACGGGTATGATTTACAAGAAAAGCTCTACGAGTCTGACCAGAGCTGCTGCGGACGTGCAGGCGCTGAGCCGGGTTCGCATGGCATCTGAAAGGACTGGTGCAGTGGCTTCATGAGTAAAACCGATCACAGCAACAGCAAGTCTTTTCCTTTAGCCGAGCTGATACTGTATACGCTCCTTCCTTATATTTATATTATATTTCGCGCCGAAGGGACCACTACTCTTTCCATGTCATCTTCCGTTCATTATTATATGCTGTCTGCATATTGGCTACCCTACCCTCGATCCGTCCCTATCTCCACGGAAAGAACCTCTTGCTCTCTAGACCTTCTACGTATATTAGTTACCCACTGGCTTCCCAAGGCCTGCTTCTACTTTCTCATTCTCCTTTATATTATACCCTTTTTTTATGATTTCGAACGTTATGGATGTACATTATTAGCAGCATGGCTACCAGATTCTTATGGAAATGACTTTTATCGGATCACCGAGCGCGGTTGGCAAGTAGATTCCGAGAGTTGATGGTACGAGTTTGTCGAATCATTCCGCTCTTCAGAGGCTGAATGGAAGAGGCAACGAGACGGGGGTCATGGAACCATGGGTGAAATTATGATTCGGTCGGGCTGACACGAGTGAGTTCGTGTGCTTTCCTTGTTCTGCTCGGCGGAGCAAGTGTAAAGAATGGGTGACGTATCATATATATCAGCAGACGAGGTCCATTGTGTTGTTGAATGAAAGGCTGCGCCGCGAAGAGATTGGCACACAAACCAGGACGTCCACAGACGAATGTATGCGGCCCGACCTGAGAAAAGGTGCAGAAGGACAAGGAAAGGCCCGGTCATAAATTGATCCCCCACACTAAACGGTAGCTCCGTGTCCTTCTACAGTATATCGCAGAGAGAAACAACAACCTTCATTGTAGAGGCGCACACCGGCACGGCACGGGCTACGTCGTAAGGTCGTAAGTTAAGGCCTTCCAGAAGCGTACGGTAGCGTCACGGTAGCGGGCATCAGAGGAAGACAAATTATAACTTTTGGAAGATACGAAATCTTCGTGCAACACTTCTGTTTCTTTGGTTGTGCGACGCCGCGCAAGTCATGAATAATCATCACCAGATGCACAAAGAGGGGGAAGGGTAGAGATGATGGATAGGTAGAGAAGTCTTCCGTAGAAGAGAGAAGGGAAGAGGGAAGGGAGAAGGGAAGGGAAGAACCCGGTAAGAGTCCGAGGACTTGCGTTCACAGAAAGAAAGGGTCACAGTCGGCATTGGCATTCCTTTTTGTTCTTTGCTCGTCAGTTTTTGAAAATTTGAAGGTGATGATAAGATTTCCTTACTCGGGCGTGTTGTTGTTGTTATCATCCGTCTTTTTATATATTTGTGACGACTCGGAGGTGAGTGTTGAGGGATGGAAGATGGAAGATGGAAAAGAAATAGATGAGAGATGGAAGCTAAGTGAAATGAAGTGAAGTGACTCGGTACGAACAGGCCAAGTTAAGCCGTTACTGTGAATAGCAGAGGAGCATTGGCAGGCAGGAAAGTCTGGGGTGGCACGGACGGATACCCGGAGCGGTCTGACAAGAGTTCCCCTCCTTCTCACATCAGAATCAGATGATTGTGAAAACTGGGTCGACCCGGGGTGTGTGCGTGTGTGCGTGTGTACATGTGTGACTCACGTACGACGCCGTACAATACATGACAGTAGACAGACAGACAGCCACAAGAAGGCGGAGATGGCCGAGCGGGGGGCAGGAGGGGGGAAGAAGAGTTCTCCTCGTTGTAAAGTGCCTCAATGGTAGAAAACGCAGAAATGGCGTTTCCTAATCTAGTTATCTCGTACTTGTCAGTGGAGTGTGTTGTTGCCCGAGCGAGGAAGTCTGGCTTTGGCACAGTAGCATAGATTCGATTGCTTCTTGAGGATAGAATGGATGCGATTTACGATATACTACATACTATGCTGTTAGTCAGGTTTTCTGATCGAGGAGCTAGGGAGGGGAGTGATGTGACTGACTGGACTGGACTGCACCGGACTACACCGGACGCGGCGAGCACCCCCCAAGGCAGCTCGAGCCGTAAGAGCGCCGCAAGTGGTAATGATAAAGTGGAAGCAATCGATCCAAAGCCGAGTAAGAAAGGTGAATCAGCGGTATAGGGTTCGTACTTATTGTAATCATGGCCCCATCGAAGTCAAGTCAAGTTAATTAAAGACTGTCAGGCCTCGGGAGGAAAAGCCGCCGGCTCGGGTAGAACCTTGTGAAATTGCACGTTTGTATAGCATCGCGCGCGCGCGCACATCTCGCATTCATTTCTCCATTGTTAGGGGGGTGATTCATTATTACATGGTTGTCTCGTGTTTTTCTTTTTTGGTCTTTCATATGGGATCATGCATCCATCCATGTGCCCATCATCTGTTATCAATCATGAGGATCAATGGCCGCGAATTCGGCAGCTCGGAGTTGTCCAAGATGAAAGAGAAGGACATACTACATATACAGCTTTCGGGAATACCACAAAGTTCAAAAGGCAATAACCGCAGTCGTGGAAACCAATATGGTTTGGTGATAATGGTGGAATGGTTGGATTATTTTAATAACGGTGATATTATTCCCAGAGTTTCATTTCCATTGATAAGATTTTCGGGGGATGTCGAAAATCTTACCAATGGAGATGAAAACTCGAAATAACATATATTGTGGAGCAATCTGTTCTGGGAATATTGTCAGGAGTCAGGCTAGTCGGGGTTAGTTTGCGGTTCGTCACCCACCTCAAGTGCTCTGGTCAACTGGTTACGGGCGTGCGGTCCCGGTAGCCGGTACGACGCGGTCACGTGAATGATTTATTGATGAATCCATGCCGCGTAGGTCGAGTTGGGAGCAATAAACCTGGAATGTACTTGTCGCTATCATCCAGTGGGCCCGTCAAGTGGAATCACAATCAAGAGTCTTCCCTTCTCCAGGACGTTTCCCCATTCTCGCCTCAATATGATGGTCGCTCGACGGTGACGCTCAACGAGAAAATACGCGAACTCTACTTGCAGTTTCTCTGGCTCCCAAAGGTACGCGTACTTTCCCCGTCTTTCGATTTTGTTCTCAGTTCTTCCCTTCGAAACACGCCCTTTTTAAAAACAACTTTTGGTTACTAGTTCATTATGCCATTGAATCAATTCGTGAATATGGTTCAACTGCTCGCGAGGCATTCTGCGACGGCGACCGCCTCGCCGGATGCTGCTGCTGCTGCTGCTGTGCATCCGTTGCATGCTGCACTGGATTGTATCCTGCTTACCGGAAAGTGGTGTAGCTATAAATATCAAGAGCAATTACCAAACTTCATCTCGCACGCCGCCACCACGCCTGGCAAGGACCTGGAAGCATCAATCATGCTCTTTGTATTAGAAAGTCACGCGTTGTCGTGCCCAGGACCGTCCAAGGAACCCGTACAGAATTTCTCTCTAGACGATAAGAAACGTTGGTTATCCGAAATTGAGAAGCGAGAGTGAGGAAATCCAAAGGCCTCTCCGGACGTAGCCGTGTTACTGACTGATATTCATGATCTGCTCAACCCATTAATCGTAGGGTAAAAATACAGATACTTCTCCATCTCCTTAAACTCTCCCTTCCTGGTGAATGTCCTTCCGTTCCCGTCCGGCCCATCCCTGTTCCGTCACATGCACAGAAGAGGCGGAGAGTGCAGCCATCTTCAGACGACGAGGAGGATAACACGCCCCGAAGGGTTCTCGAAGATCGACTGGAAGGCCTCATGGACAAGCTCGTGCTTTGGCAGTTGGCACTGACCGACGCGGAAATAGACGCAGACGGAACTAAAACTGTTCTTGACTGGACGCAGACATTTTGCGACGAGGTGGTGCAGCCCGCGTGAGTGACACCGAACGCGTTATTAAAAACGAAAATCACTCAAATCCGTTTGACCCTCCAATGTTAGATTTGCTCAGACTCTGCCGGACCAGTACAAGCTCTTGCGGAGGAAACTCTTCCGAATCCCACAATGGACATCAGATTCGGGTTCGGGTTCAGACTCGGATGCAGATAATAATAATAACAAACCATTCCGTCCGACGAAGCCGTCTCTCGACAACAATTCACATGCAAATGCCAACGTCGCGCGTAGCGCTGTACAATCACGCTCGCGTTCACTCTCCGTTTCCCTAGAACAGGAAGCCGGACTGCGTCGGACAGAGTCCAAACCGCGCAGAGTACTTCAGCGCGAAGTGAGCATGTCCAAGGTATTCAAGGGCCGGCGAAACGACGGGCCAAACTTAGTACCACCGGTGAAGGTCGAAGCGGAGACGGCCGCTAGTACTAGTAGTAGCTCGACCACCCAAGCACACCATCACCCTATGAAAGGCCCAATAGTCCTAGTAGAAGGCACACCTCAAAAGCCAAAAGCAAAGTCAAAATCCCGCGCATGCGATAACCTCTGGGCAGCGTGAGCAGCTCAGGAGTCGTTTTTGGTTCCTTCCGAGGTGCTTGTGGGACGATGGCGAGGATCGGCCAAGTGCATTTTCCCATTCGAATGAGTTTTTTTTTTTTTTCTCATGTCGCAGGTCATGGGGACGGACCTGATGTCGATATATCATATGATGGGACGTGGGTGCGAGGGTCCACGAGGTAAAATTACGATAGATTATGTTCAAACTTTGATGTTCCTTGTTCCGAAAGCCGAGGACTAGCATACGACAAAGGTAACTGCGCCGGCACAGACCACTTTTATGATCGGCCTCGGTATTTTAGCATCCACACGTTCTCACTTATTTTTATATTTTATTTCTTCGAGGATGTTTGTTGGATGGAACGGGGCAGGGGACGTAAGGTGCCTGGAGGTAATTTGAAAATATGGTGATATACATAAAAAGATCACTTGACCGTCAGTAAGAAGAAATTGAGATGCTCCGTCGGATGGGTGGGGTATACGCTCGGTAGGAAGTCTGATTTCCCGCTAAAGACTTTTTACATAAATGTCGTTGTCGATGTCGTCACTTCTTTCCTCAGACTTAGGCGGCACTGACCGAACTTGGGGGCTCCTTCGATAAATTAGGATTCAAATGTGATCGATCTCGGGCTCGACAACCCGATGGATGGCATATTCCGGGATTTCCACTCCCGCTTAAGTTAAGGGCGAACGAAATCCTGACAAGTCTTTTTTTTGTCTCTCCGCGTTGCGTCGCGTCTCTTCCCCCCCCTCCCCGTTGATGTAAAAAAAGATCAGAGATGGGGATTCCATGAGTAGTAACCTTTTTGGAAGGGGGGGGGAAACAAACCTTCCAAAGGTCCGAATCCGGAGACCGACTCGGAGGGAGGAACAGGAACAAACCCTGACCAAGGGCGCTTTTCAAGGCTGTGAAATCTTTCGGTTCGGCGGCAATTCCGTGGAATGGATGGTTCATCAACAGTCTCGAGGTTTCCAGGGCCTGATCCGAGTCGGATCCAATATCTCTTTATAGGCGGAAGTGCGTGCAACGAGGAGCGAGAGATGATACAGTATAAAAGCCCTCGCGCGATACACGGGTGGAGTTTGTCGCTAAGCCGACCACGGGACGGAAGGAGATCGGCCCATAAGCCAAACCAAAGGAAAAGAAGGGGAAGAGAGGATGAAGAGAGAGAAAAAAAAACCCCCAAGATAATTTACCATTTTTATCTCTCGGATCATGCCAAGAACCCCCTACGCCCTAATTTTGTTCCGTTGGATCCGAGAGATGGATGCAGTAAGTGGCTGACTGCATTGAGAACGCGAGGCAGTTAGGGAGGGTGGAGGGTGGAAGGGTAAGGGGACATAAGGTTCAGTAGACTGTATGAAAAAAAAAACAGGGTTTGACGGGTTGGGGCTTGTCACCGAGGAACGGGAACAGGTCCCCAGGGAACTGCGTGTGTATGTAACTTAACAGTAATTACGCATTCCCTGCCTCTCCTTAGTTGCCATGCTCCTCCCTACACACCTCATCCC
>QLOU01000022.1:2960-15851 GCA_003313715.1 Russula abietina
CGTGCCCCGACTCCTCAAGTGCCTGCAGAAATGACATCGACCTTGACATCGGTGGAGGCTGAGGCAGAAGCGGTTGTGGTCGAAGAGCCCAAGCCGAATCGCCGGAAGGTCAAAGGTACGACCAAGACACGCAACCGGACGAAAGCAAAACCATTGCGAAGGGAATGCTCACGTCCCGAAGTATAGATTTCGTGTTCCAGAACAACTCTGCATTTTTCCCTTACTTTTATTTATTCACTTTTCCTGTGTCGCTATTGCAAGCTTTCTGTTGTAACCCCACCTCTACCCTCTACCACGGACACAGTGTATTCTCGTGCTTGTAGCTTTATCCTCCAACCAACAGTCCAACTCGCCGTATTTCTTCCCTTTCCCCCTCACTCACAACAGGGATTGTTTGGTAATTATCTCTTCGGATGGATGGTTCTTTGTATCAGCAGACGAGTTACATGCCGCCTCAGGCTTAATGTCAGCCCTCTCTCTCATAGCGAATAGGAGTGCATGCATGCAGATGGCTGCGTCTTCCTCATCGGGCTTTCGAGGGCATGAGTCACGTGCATACTACCTGCCAGTGCAGGTTATTTCGGGACCGGGACCGAATCAATCGGAATCGTACTGTAATAGGTTTGTGTGGTGCCATTAGCAATTGAGTTCATTCTACATATCGTTCGCACACTGGCACACGCGGCGCCTTCCACTTGGTTCTGATTCTATGGCGCAGAACTTCTATACAATTTAGTTGAATTTACTGTATCCAACTAGATCAGCTTTCGTGTTCCATCACGTCACAGTGCGCGACCGAGTACTCAGGTAGGAATACAATTCGCGTATATTGTTTTAGTCCATTTGCGGGACTAAATGTCTGAAACTGAGAAATTGGAAGAGTTAGATGACCATGGCCAGCCAGGACATTCCGATATTAGACGTACAGCACTAGTATTGGTGACTTCCGGTTGCAACTGACGTCCATTAGGGTGGTCGTGATGTTATTCGTATATTGCCAGTATTACACATGATCCTACAACAGATGGGAGAGAAGAAATACAGTATGATATATCCATCGGCCCAGAGATGAGACAAGTACTAAATAACACAAGTTGTTTTCACTTCGTCCCATACTCTACTAGCAATCTTCTGATTTCGTCACATCGTTCCTGATGATTCACCTTTCGCTTTACCGGGTTGATAGTGCCTACAACTTGCAGAGCGGTCCTGCCATCAACGCTGACCGCCTCTACGTTAGCACCGCGCTCGAGCAGCAGGTGCACTACTTCCAGCGCCCCATGTTCCGACGCCCAGTGCAACGGGGTGAAGCCGTTGTCTGACCGCGTATTTACATCTGCACCACGCTCCAGCAGTAATCGAAGGACAGAACCATCCTTGAAGTGATGCCCAAGTGATGCCCAAGATAACGGAGTCAACCCGTCGTGAACCCTAGGATCGATGTCGGCACCGTACTCGATTAACTTCTGGACCAACTCGAATTTTTCGTTATAAGCTGCGGAATGCAATGGACTACTTTTTAATCTGCCTTGGACATGCGGGTCTGCGCCATTATGATGGAGTAAATCTGCCGTCTGGAAGTGTTCGCCTGCCAATGTTGCGATTAGCGGTCTCCTATAGTAGCCCCCATTGACGTTCACATCACGCGGATACTTGGAAATGAGGTGCTCTACGAGATCGTGGAATCCACAGAGTGCTGCGTAATATAAGGGAGCCGCAGGGGATTTGTCGCCAGTGATGTGTGCGAAGTAGTAAAAGGTTGCATCTTCGTCGAGTGGGGTGTCGATATCGTACAGCGCAAGCCATATCCTAAAGTGTGGTTTGTCCGGGTTGAAGAGATATTCCATCCCTTTCTTTAAGCGTGACGAGGATTCGCCAAATTGGGCATGAGTAGTCCAGTGCTCGGCAGCGTATTTAGCCAGCGGATGATCCCCGGATGTATCCTCGTCCTCGTCAACCTTGTCGTGCATTTGGAGTAAAACGCCTAGGCAAGCTTGTGCCAAGATCGTATGCGCATTCTCCAAATCGATCCGATAAGCCGAGACCTCTCCAGTTGCAGTAGAGAGGCGAGACGAGGTCAAGAACTCCTTGACCGAGAAGTGCGAAAATTGTACGACCCGCGAATCGCCAGTTTCGGCGTTCGAGTCGCCATCGCTAGTTTCGACATCAAACGAGTCGCCATCGCCAGCTTCGACGATAGCAATCAGACTGGAGCATGCGATCAAAAGTGCTTGTTCTTGGTCATCCCAACGCCAATCCGCGTTCAATCTCGGGATCCCTTCCGAATCATCGAAATCAACAGCGAGGACCTCCGCTAGCTCCGCAACACGAAGAGGCCGGATGGCCACAACAAGGCATTGCAGTACTCGTTGGGCGAGGCCTCTATTCGGCTTCTTGATTTCCTTCAATATACGCTCATATGTCTCGTCCAAAGATTCCGGTAATTCTTTGAGCGTACATCGGACACTTGCTGGAAGACAGTCACGTAGGACTTCTAATTGACAGAATATCCAACGGAACCTGCCCGACAATTTGAACCCGTATCATGAATGCAAATTGATTCACTTACATGCCGTCAGCTCGTTCAGAAAGAGTTTCAATTACAAGATCCTTATCCTCCTTCCTCCATCTCCGCATGATGGGCTCCGAGTCCGAGTAAACAACTGATCTGACGTAGTCCTCGATATCCTTCTTTTGTCCGCTTTGATCGTGAAGAGATACTCGACGAGAGGTAAGAGCCTCGAGAACTTCCCGTATGTCTACTTCGGGACGGCTTGTGACGCAAAGATGAAGAGTTGGTAAATGAAGATCGATGAGCTCTTTAACGAGCTGAAGAACCCGATTGCGATGTGATGGAATCCCCGAGGTGTTGGAACATTCGTCAAGGGCATCGATTATTAGGTAGATTGGACGTTGATCAGGAAGCATGAGCATCTCCTTCAGGCAGTTTTTCAGTGTGTCGTCACTAGGCTGCGCACCCGCATCGTGCTTGGTATAAAGACGTGATAAAATGTCACAACGAGGACCAGAATGAGAGGAAAGTTGGGTGAGAAGGGAGGTGATGAGATGGCGCCAGTGTTGTTTGTCTATGTCCCGAAAGTCGAAGTAGAAATATCCCATCGAGGCTTGACCAGAATCGCACATAACTTTCATGTCTTGGATGATCGAGGAACTGGAAAATGACAAACGATATCAGTAACTTTCGAGAGACAGAGATTCTGGCAGACAAACCAGAGAATAGTCTTGCCTGAGCCAGCTAGACATAAGATCTCGTCAGGCGCTGTCCGAGTCAGGTAACTCAAAAGTGAGAGGAGCGCACGTTTTCCATAAACCCAGAGGAGCGGTTCAGAAGTTGTTGATTTCCAATCCTGGTAAATACTGCCTTGGAAGAACCATGTTGCGGTTCCCTCGTGGTGAGCATTACACGCAATGTTATGATTTGTAGACGGTTCTGGCGGTGAGAGCCATCTACGGAGGTCCTGTCGTAGTTGATTCCCTGTAAGGATGCTTGAGCCTGAATATCTAGGATCGACGCGGCTCGGAAATCACGAACATTTCACTTGATCAACGTCATCAGCTACTTGTTGCATAGCAAATCTAGCCTCTTTTCCATCTACGCGGGTTATTGTTTGACCAACTTTCTGATGATTGATGGAAGGTGTAATACGCACCATCAACGACTGTTGCTATCTTGTCATCAACGGCCTTCACTGTGTCATCAACGTCCGTCACCCTGTCATGGACATCCTTCACTTGATCGTTGACGCTCTTCACTTGCTCATCGACTTCCTGCAATCTGTTGCCGACGTCGGCTACCCTATCGCCAATGCTGCCCACTCTGTTGTCGACACCAAGCATGTTATCCGCGATTCCCTGGACCCTGTCATCGACCGTATTGGCAACTGTCAGAACTTGCGCAGCAGCCATTCGGGCCTCCTCTTGCATTAGCCTGTCTAGCCGTTTCAGCGCATCTTCGATATCGGTCCTTCCGATCAGTCTCTTTAGATATTTTTCTGAGAACGGTTCTGTCAATGGCAACACTATTATACAGTAACAACTCACTCATCCGTCCTTGTCTGATCTCTTTAGTTGCAATCCCGAGAACGTTGAGAACCTCCACCATTATTGTGGTGATTATATCCACCATTCCTTGGTTGAATACCGCCTTAGTATAAACCTCGAGTCGCTGGAAAAAAACCTCGATGCGCTCGAAGACCTCAAAAAGAGCGTCTTGGCCCGCGCGAACATCCTTGGCTGCCTAAGAGACATATGTATTACGGTGGACTGAACAAGGGTATTAAAATGGATACACACTGAAAGAAGGACACCGATTCCAACAAAGATCACTTTCGCGGGCGAGAATACCTGGAAGATAAGTATGAGAATCCAGATCTCAACACTTAAGTATCACGGGGTATACCAGGCTGACACCTTCTCCGAGGGTCCCCGATAAGGTATCAAGAACCTTCACAGTTGGATTTAACCATTTCGTCAGCCTTTCGTCGCTGCTTTGAGACCGATCGAGCTCCTGGACTTGTTGTTGAAGCACGATAAGAACACTGGTATGCGAATCACAGGTTTGTAGCTGGGCGGCAAGTGGGTGTAAGAGGAGGTCCTTCTTGGTGCGTCTTTCGTACGCTTTTAAGGCATTGTTAAAAATTAGTTGAAAGTTGTTGGGTGAGGTGGAAGTAGGGTGAGTCTGAGACATATGGGAATGGAGGATAGTAGTATGGGTTCGTGGGTTATGGGAATTGGAAAGGGTTGCACTGCCTCATGAGGTCGACCTCATCGCCTCATCAGGCTGCCTCGTGTTCCAACTTCCACGGTACAGCATGTGACTGTCATGATATCGATATAAGCGCCTTCAAGATAAAGAAATCTACTGTTGCCTGTAAAGACGTATTAGGCTTAGCAATTCCAGTCCAATATTAGTATTCTCGCGTTGGCTTTGCTTTTCACCAGTTCCACCAAAGGACTAGTGGTCCTTTTGTGGACGGGGGTTGGCTTGAAAGACAAAGGGTCTGGACTCAGAAACCGAGCCGCGTTGGCATTTCTTGACGGTTGGCACGTGACCCACCTTAACAGAATAGCCCACACTCCGCATACTGTAAAACGACTAAATTGATGAACAGCGATACCCATTCGTCATTAGGCCTGCTAACGAGTCATACTGATTATTTCGCAGTGTGCATTGTTACGTCGTCAGGCTGTCCTTGCCACATATCCGGACGATTATCCGGATAAGGAGTTTTCGGATACGAGTTGGATGCACTCCCCGGTCAGTTTCTACTCACTCTGGAAATTAGAGAAGAAATATAATATTTTCATCAACCCAGAGATGAGACAAGTACAGATACGACTAGTGCTGAATATTACGAGGGGTGTTCTCCTCACTTCGCACCGTGTTCTACCAGTAATTTCGTGATTTCGTTACGTTGTCCCTGATACACCTCCTCAAATATGCACACAACATGGAGAGCGGTCTTCCCATCAGCATTGACCGCCTCTACATCAGCACCGTGTTCGAGCAGCAGGCGCACTACCTCCAGCGCCCCATTGGCCGACGCTTGGTGCAACGGGGTGAAGCCGTTGTCTGCCCGCGCATTTATATCTGCACCACGCTCCAGCAGTAACCGAAGGGCATAACCGTCTTTAAAGTAATGACCTCTTGATGCCCAAGTTAACGGAGTCCACCCGTCCTCGTCCCTAGCATCGACGTCGGCATCGTATTCGATTAATTTCCGGACTATCTCGACATTTCCACGATTGGCTGCGAAATGCAGTGGAATACACTTGTATCTGCCTTGAACATGCGGGTCGGCGCCGTTATAACGGAGTAAATCTGCCGTCTGGAAGTGTTCCCCTGCTAATGCCGCGATTAGTGGTCTCATATAGTAGCCCCCAGTGGCGTTCACATCCTGCGGATACTTGGGAATGAGATGCGCTACTAGATCATGGAATCCACAGAGTGCCGCGTAATATAGGGGTGTACCAGCGTATTTGTGGTGTGGTGTGAAATAAAAAAAACTTGATCCGTATTCGGGCCTGGTGTCGACATCGTACAGCATGACCCACACCTCAAAGTGTGGACTGTCCGGGTTGAAGAGGTATTCCATCGCTTTCTTTAAGCGTGACGAGACTTCACCAAATTGAGCATGAGTAGTCCAGTGCTCGGCAGCGTATCCAGCCAGCGGATGATCCTCGGATGTGTTCCCGTCAATCTCGCCATCCGTTTGTAATAAAACGCCTAGGCAAGCTTGCGCTAGGATCGTATGCGCATTCTCCAAATCGATCCGATAAGTTGAGACATCTCCACCTGAAGTAGAGAGGCGAGACGAGGTCAAGAATTCCTTGACCGAGAAGTGCGAAAATTGTACGACACGCGAATCGGGAGTTTCGATATCCGAGTTGCCATCATCGCCGGTTTCGACATCCGAGTAACCATTACCAGGTTCGACAATGGCAATTAGACTCGAGCATGCGATCAAAAGTGCTTGTTCTTGGTCTTCCCAACGCCAATCTGCGTTCAACCTCGGGATCCCTTCCGAATCATCGAAATCAACAGCGAGGACCTCTGCCAGCTCCGCAACACGAAGAGGCCGGATGGCCACAACAAGGCATTGCAGTACCCGTTGAGCGAGGGCCCTATTCGGCTTCTTAATTTCCTTCAATATACGTTCATACGTCCCGTCCAGAGATTCCGGTAATTCCTCGAGCGTACGTCGGACACTTGCTGGAAGACATTCGCGTAGGATCTCCAATTGACAAAATATCCAACGGAACCTGTTCTCCGACAATTAAAACCAGTATTATCAATGTGAATGATCCACTTACATGCCGTCAGCTCGTTCAGAAAGAATCTCAATCACGAGTTCCTTATCCTCCTTCCTCCATCTCCGCATAATCGATTCTGAATCCGAGTAAACAACGGATCTAACGTAGTCCTCGATATCCTTCTTTTGTCCGCTTTGATCATGAAGAGATATCCGACGAGAGGTCAGAGCCTCGAGGACTTCCCGTATGTCTACTTCGGGGCGACTCGTGACACATAGATGAAGATCCGGTAGATGAAGGTCGATAAGCTCGTGAACGAGCTGAAGAACCCGATTGCGATGTGATGGAATCCCCGAGGTGTTGGAACATTCATCAAGGGCGTCGATTATTAGATAGATCGGACGTTGATCCGGAAGAGTGAGCATCTCCTTTAGGCAGCGTGTCAGATTGTCATCACTAGGCTGCAGCGTGCCATTGTCGTGCTTGGAATAAAGGCGTGATAGAATGTCACAACAAGGAGCCGAGTGAGAAGAAAGTTGGGTGAGAAGGGAGGTGATGAGATGGCGCCAGTGTTGTTTGTCTATGTCCCGAAAGTCGAAGTAGAAATATGCCATTGAGGCTTGACCGGAATCGCACATAACTTTCAGGTCTTGGATGATTGTGGAACTGGAAAACGACAAACATCATCAGTCACTTTGAAGAGACAGAGAATCTGGCCCACAAACCAAAGAATGGTCTTGCCTGAGCCAGCTAGTACACATATAAGATCTTGTCAGGCGGCGTCCGAGTCAGGTAGAGTGGGAGAGGGGCGCACGTTTTCCATAAACCCAGAGGAGCGGTTCAGAAGTTGTTGATTTCCAATCCTGGTAAATACTGCCTCGGAAGAACCATGTTGCGGTTCCCTCATGATGGGCATTACATGCAATATTATGGTTTGTAGATGGATCTGGTGGAGAGAGCCATCTACGAAGATCATTTCGTAGTTGATTCCCTGTAAGGATGCTTGAGCCTACATATCCCGTTATTGTGAGATCACAAACATTTCAGTTGATTTACTCCATCATGGACCTCCTTCAGTCTGTTGTCAACGCCACTTACGCCAGCCACTGTATCATCCACGCTAATCACGTCATCTGCAGTTTCCTGGACCGTATTGGTAACTTTCAAGACTTGCGCAACAGCCATTCGAGTCAGCCTGTCTAGCCTCTTCAGCGCGTCTTCGATATCGGTCTTTCCGAACAGTCTCTTTGAATATTTTTCTGAGAAGGGCTCTGTCAACGACAACATAATTATACGGTAACAACTCACTGATACATCCTTGTCTGATCTCTTTAGTTGCAATTCCAAGAACGTTGAGTACTTCCACCATTATTTTGGTGCTTATATCCACCATTTCTTGGTCAAGTCCCGCTTTAGTATAAACCTCGAGTCGTTGGAAAAAAGCCTCGATGCGCTCGAAGACCTCAAAAAGAGCGTCTTGGCCCGCGCGAACATCCTTGGCTGCCTGAGAGTCATCCATATTACGATGGACCACATGAAGTTGTTAAGAAGGATACACACTAGAAGAAGGACTCCGATTCCGACAAAGATCGCTTTCGCGGGCGAGAATATCTGTAAAATAAGTATGAGAGTCCAGCTCTCGAACATTTCGATATCACGGTAAATACCAGGCTAACACCTTCCCCGAGCGTTTCAGAGAAGGTATAAAGAGCCTTCACAGTTGAATCCAACCATTTCGTCAACCTTTCATCATAGATTTGAGACGGATTGAGCTCCTGGACTTGTTGTTGAAGCACGACGAGAATGCTAGTATGCGAGTCACAAGTTTGTAGCTGGGCGGCAAGTGGGTGTAAAAGAAGGTCCTTCTTGGTGCGTCTTTCGTACGCTTTCAAGGCATTATTAAAAATTACTTGGAAGTTGTTGGGTGATGTAGAAGTGGGGCGAGTCTGAGACATATTGGAATTGGGAGAGGGATAGTAATATTGGTTCGTTATGGGAAGTGGAAAGAGTTGCGCCGATTGTGCGACTGCCTCGTGTTCACGTTCCAAGGTACTTACGGCATGTGACTGATATATAAGCGCGTAAAAAGAAAAGAAACCTAAAATAAAATTTGACCTGAGGGCGAAGAGTGGGCGAAGCGAAATGGTTCGGGTGGACTGCTAGCTAGCTAGCAGGGTCTGACGCGACAGTAGAGCTAGAGGCGTCTCTGAATACCTTCAGTAGTTCCGAATAAAGTCGTTGAAATCGAGCTCGCGCCGGCGGCATCCCCCCGCCTCTCCCGCGCCCGAGTAACCTTACAGTAATCCACTTGCACACGCGCGCGCCGGTTCCAATGAAAAGCACTCAAATGTGACTTGCTCTTCACCGGAAATGATGGAGCGCCACCAGAGGCCTCGTGACCCGTGACCCTTTTTGCTGGCCAGTCACATGAAGTTGCCTAAGACCACCATACTCCCATTGATACGGTACTCGATCGATACAGTACTCGGATTCCATGTCTGTCTATTTACTGTAAACTCGCCACCTTGAAGGTGACGGCGACTTCCACTTGATAAAAAAAAAGCCACGCATCATCGAGCTCGCTCCGCATACCCGACCTTGACACACACAAATACCGCCTGGGCTGGTGGAAGTCTTGCGAGTAGTTAACGTTGCAGTACAGAGGTGAATATGAGATTAATGCTGGTTGCAAGTGAGTGTTATCTCCATCTCCTGACAACAAACAGCTGAAAGCTTGTCTCTGCGACAGCTGCTACATCTACCGCCACTGGCCGACGAACCTCCAATTCTCTATGCATATTCTCTCCCACAGTACTTGCGACCCTCGAGCACATGCCACAGTGTCATGTTAATCATGTATCCATTTAGCTCTACAGTACATCGACAATGCCTATACTAAAATGCATAAGTTATCTACCTCCGCCCTTTCTTATTGAGAACGAGAACGCCTCTCCGCTGCGACAGAAATTACATATGATGTCAGCCACATCCGGGCAGTTACCCGAAGAAAGCATGGTGAGTCTCCGCGCCGCTCATCAATGTGCACGACTTTGCGTACGAGCCAATCATCTGTTCCTGCAACCTTCAGAAACCTTCGACCCACCCCACCTGATCGCACAACAGCAACCGCAACCGCAAAAGAACTACCTCACAAGCCACATGGCCTCTTTTGTCTCGTCAAGATGAGCTGGCTCCCCCTCTCCGACTTCAGACGCAACTTCTACTCGCAGTATTACGTCGCGCTCGCGCATTATAACTACCGACCTGATGGACAGCGATACCCTTTTGCCAATGTGCCTGCGGACGAGTCTATATTGATCCCTTCGGCGCAACGTGTACGGTTTCGCCGTCAGGCTGGTTGCCACCTATCCGGACGATTTTCGAGATAGTGAGTATTTGGAAATAACCCTACAGGATACTCGGATGATGAGGGAGAGGGGAAGGGAGGGCCCTGTGCCCTTAGTCCTCATACTTGCGCCTACGTCAGCTGGAGGCTGAGGCAGAAGCGCCTGTGTTCGAAGAGCCCAAGCCGAGACGTTGGAAGGTCAAGGGTACGAACAAGACACGCAGCCACACGAAACCGAAACTATTGCGAAGGGAATGCTCACGTTCCAAAGTATAGCTTTCGTGTTCTGGAACTAACAACTAGGCATTTTTTAAAAACTTTTATTTTCGCTGCAAGTCCTCTGTTGTAACCCACTTCTACCACGGACACACTGTATTCTCGTGCTTGTAGCTTTATCCTCCAACCAAACTTTCAACTTGTCATATAATATACACGATCTGCCGCTATCTATAGCCCAGAGAAAGTAAAAGGGGAAGCGAGAAGGGAGAAGGGAGCAACTCGGAGGGACGACTCGATTAACATGTGGTCCTATGTGACGCATGGCATGTAATGCCATAGCTGTCTAATGGAGGAGGCTAAAACATCTAAAGTGGATATCGTGTGGTGGGAAGTGACGACTGAAATAGGAAAGCGTGAGCAAGTGTTCGGGTGGGCTGTGTTAGCACGCAGTGACACTGGCAACCACGCCATCACCTTACAGAGAAAGAATCGATTGTATGGTATCCGTGACCACACCTCGGCAGGTTAAATGGCATCTATAGCCTACTTTGTTAGTGAATGGGTCCGGGGTGATCGTGATGCTGGGACCAGTGGCGGGACCGGGCGCGGATTACGAGCCCGATGAGGCTTGGGACGGGTAATCGATACTGTATAATAAACGTAGATACGCGTAGATACATGAGACATATCATGCTATGCGACTGTATCTGACTGTATGCGGTCGTGATGAACGGGGTCACTGGGACACTTGTCCGTAACATACTTGATCCTTCAACTCGGGCACTTTCACATTACCTAGGTCAAACGATCAAACGATCAATAACTGTATTGGAATCGAAATCGGAAGGTGTATTCTGACCTTGGAACGTCTGGAGGGCATTGATTAATTCACCAACGGTCTCTTGCGCCGTTTGGGACTTGGTGTGTGACTGGGGTCCGCCGCCGGTGGGGAAAGCTGACAGGAAATGAGTAAGGGCTTACAGCAAGATGTAGGGCAAAGTCCGTACATCGTTCTGACGGTTCTGCATCACGCGTTTTGTCGCAGCCGAGCCAGCTCGAAACAAAACTGGAATGGAGTACGAAGCTGGAGAATCAGGCCAGGTCCCAAAGAACTTGAAAGTCAGCCTCAACCCATCTACAAGAAACTAGTCTCCTCACGAGAGATCACAGCCAATCCAGCGACCAGAATAAAAACGATGGCGGTAAAGCGCATGGTTATAAAGGGCGTAAAATGAAGTCGTGTGGGTTGCGATCAGTCAGAGGATCAAGTGGGTGGTGGAGCCTCTTATAGCTTTATAGTTTACACTCCGAGTTCGTTCGCCCTCGCTCTAAAGCTGGACCTGACGACTATTAGTCGACTACAATATCACATCTAGCCGTGACATTTCTGGGAACCTGACAACAGTAACTTAGCCCATTACTACGTACCTTGTGGCACAGGCCCACAGGGACAGGGACTCCCGTCTTGATTCACGCGCTTCGCAGTCTTTGCCAGTGGAGTAGCTTTCATCTTGGCTTTCATTCCGCAACGCAAACAGACTCATGAACTATGAAAGTGAAGAGGCTCGAAACACGTGCGGACATTACGTAACTTTGTTCAAAGTTCTAGTTATTTATTACGACCGTAAAAAATTGTCCAGGTCCAGGTTGTGCCTGTACTACAGTAAGTTAGTAAGCTGTACGCAGAATCGGACGTTGCGTTTACATCCCCCCATGGTCGTCGTCCATTCCCAAACTGGATTAGCACGTGCCGCTGATCTGTCAGTGCATTAATATTGGGTTGACGACAAGTAGAGAGCTGTCATCCTGTCATCCACTGGCCAATATGGAACATACGCGATTTTATCAACATTTGCAATGTCGGTGTTTTAGCTGGGTTATACAGAGTGCCCTTCAGTCGTCCGACGAACGGCCCCCGGGCGTTCCTAAGTTACAGGAATTGTTTGGTAATCTACTTCGAATGGATAGTTCTTTGTATTAGCAGACGAATTACATGGTAACAAGGATCAAGGACCGAATCATGGTACTACTCAAGTTTGTGCACTACCATTTAGCGATTAATTCATATACAATTGGGAGTGGTGCGCATGATCATGCCATGATGCCACTTGCCAGCCCACTCCCCATCAGTTTCAACTTGTTCCGGATTTTATGTGTAGTTGGTGAACTCCAGTCACAACTGAAGTCCATGATAGGGTGTAGGCGTAGCTATTCACGTATGGTAAAGTGTTTTATAACAAATGGAAGAGAAGAAATGAGATATATCAAACGATCCATCGATCAGACAAGAACTAAAGTAATCACTACAAGGTGTTTTCACTTCGCCCCATGTTCTACCAGTAATCTTCTGACTTCGTCACGTCGTCCCTGATCCAACACGCCTGAGTAAGTGTCCACAACTTGCAGAACGGTCCTGCCATCAACGCTGACCGCCTCTACGTTAGCACCGCGCTCGAGCAGTAGGTGCACTACTTCCAACGCCGCATTTTCGGACGCCCAGTGCAACGGGGTGAAGCCGTTTTCTGACCGCGCATTTATATCTGCACCACGCT
>QLOU01000024.1:0-13730 GCA_003313715.1 Russula abietina
CCCTCCCCACCCTGAGTGTGAAGAGGGGATCTCGGAAAGCGAAAACCGGTGTTGGTCGTGTTCGTTTTGATCTCCATTTCTCATTCCACAAGTTCCCAAAATGAAAGTGATTATCCGGTCAAGAGAGAGCGCCTTTCAATTCTCCTTTCGTCTTTTTTTCTCTCATTTCTTTTGATCCTCTCATCTCCTCGGCTTCCTCTTCTCTTTCCCTCCCCTCTCTCTCAACGGGTGCGTCGCTTGGCCTCCACGATCCAATCTCTTATCTTCCGCTCCTTTCCTTCACGGTCTCACTCCCCCCACACTCTCCCAATATCTACCTCTCCTTCCTTCTCTCATCTCCCCTTTCCCCCCTCCCCTTCCCCTCTCCCTAGTCCATGAAACGTCGATATTCGGATCAAGACGCGCAATCGCGTTCCGATGCTTCGTCAAATGGCATCGACACCGAGACGGATGTGGGACACAGCGGCGCGTCAAGTGCTCAGAATACCCGGCGGGTGAGGGACAAGATGCTCAGACACAGCGCATCCCCGTCATCACCCTCTCACCCCCAACCACAACCCATAAAGAAGAAGAGAACACGCACGCTCACCACTCCTCACCAATCTGCCGCCCTCCATGCCCTACTTGCCCAGGTAAGCACCTCCGATTTCCCCCATCTCCCGTCAATCATTTCCATCTGTTTTCAGTCTCGCTTTCCTACAACGGCCATGCGCGAACAAGTAGGACGGTCGATTGGGTTGAGTGCTCGAAAAGTACAGGTGCGTTGCAATCTCCTGATCCTCTCATCCATGTCTCACTGATCTCTCTATTACGCCGATCCTCAGGTCTGGTTCCAGGCGAGTATTTCTTCGGGTTCTCCTTCAGGAAGCAAACTTACCCTGATGCCAATTCACAGAATCAACGTCAAAAGGCTCGGCGGCCGCGTGATAACAAGATTCAGGGTTCTCCCGTAGCGCCTGCGCGCCCACCGCAGTACGGCGCCTTCCCGAATGTGCCCGCCGTCCCCTTTTCACACTCATCGGCATCTTCCACGGTTAATCCCCCCAGCGAGTTGTATGCGACGTCTCATTCCGCATCCGCGCCTTTTGTTCAATTCAATGCGAACCGAGGGCAGCAGCAGCAGCCACAAGAGCCCGCTAGCTCGAGCGGCCATCTATCTGGTCCTGGCGTCCCTGGAGCAGTATCGGCCTCTTTTGCCACTCCTCCGCGTTTCCCACACACGCCTCAACAACAACCACCGATGCAGACGTTTGCACCACTCGCTGACCCTAGTCCTCAAGCGCGATCACCATTAACGAGGGACTTTGGCTCGACTTCTAGCGCTCGCCAAGTGATGCCCTCAAGGGACTTCACATTCAATCATCCCTTTCCACCCTTGCATCTACAGGTCCCAGAAACAAGTGGCGTCCCGCTTCTCGGCGCTGGCCAGAACCAATACCCTACAATGATACCTCTCCGCCCTATGACGGCCTCCTCCCACCATTCTGTTGTCCCAAGTAGCAGTGGAAGACCTCGATCTCAATACACTTCATCGTCATCATCGTCCTCGCCAACTTCACCACCATCGCCCTTTGCACCCGTCTCCACATCTGTATCCGAGTCACGCCCGCAAACTCCCGCGTCGTCGTTCCTTGTGCCTCGCCACCGCGATCTCCCGTCCATTCGAATACCCCCACTGCACGTACCTGAATCACCGCATACGAATACACACACGAATAATACACATGCGCACGCTCGCGTACACTTCCATGTCCATGTGCAACAACAGCGCTCCGCTCTTCCGCGCTACTCTCCTCCACCGCTCTCTCTGCCACCACCGCCTCCCCTACCTCAAGATCCGACGCGTTTCTCACACTCACAGCAGCCATCTGATCGGGCACTTCCAAGTCTTTTCCATTCCACTTCTTCTTCCATACCGCGTGGTGGTGAGATTTCTCCCGTGCCTGCTCACGCGACCATGTCTGCGTCTGCGTCCGCATCTGCCTCTGTGTCTTCTTCATCTTCTCGGGCGAAGCGCTTTGACCCTGTTCGTGAAGCGGCGAGCGAGTGCAGTCGTAGTGGGAGCCTGGGAACGGACAGCATGTCCACCGGCACACCACCGCGTATCGATACCCCCAAACGTTTGACGACCTCCTGATGAAAATGACCGCCTCTTTTCGGTTCTGGTACGACTCTGGTATTCCCTCTTTTTTCTCTCCCCCTTGTTCTGATGATGATGTCGGTGCCGCGCTATCTCTACTACTACTATAACTACCCACACGCTTTTCGTCTGCTCTCTGTCCTCGTCCCGTCCGTCCGTCCGTTTCCCTCCGTCCAGCACGCAATTGTCTATCATTTAATCCCGCGCTCTCTCTTTTTACTCTGATAGTTAGATTAAATACTTCCCTCTCCTTATTTTCATTCCCTAGTCACAGTCCTGTCAGGTTACCCACACTCGCTTTCCACCCCCTTAACTGCTGCTTAATAGCAACCTTGTCTACACACGCACACATTACACCGCCACGGCACGGCCGAGAAAACGGTAACAAATGCAGCCGTTACTACATCCTACTTACTACGGGGCTTGCGGTGGCTTGGCTTTGGCTTATACATACTACCTACCAACTACGATCATAACATACTACAAGTATACGTTACTCTAGTGTTTATCCACCTCTTTCCATCCATCATCGTTATCGCATCGCATACATTATGGTCACTATAACTACCCCCGACTCGTTTTGTCTGTATCGTTGCCAACCTTTCCCCCTTTACTGACTTAGCACTAGAAAGAGACATATTTACATATACATATATGATTTACTACTTTTGTAAACTACTCCCGCGCTGCCTCACCACACACACACCCGTACAGTATATCAATTATCCAACGGTAACTCATGCGAGTACCGCAAATCAATCGATATCGATCAATCCGAGTGTCGTCCACGCCCCGCCGCCCGCCCTATTTAAGCATGTGGGTGGTACACAGGTACACAGCCATAAGCAAGTCTTCCCGACTCGTTCGCATCCGAGAAACTGGTTGTCCGAGATGATTGCAAAAAATTATTAAAATTAAAAAATATAATCGCGAGGCAACGCAGGGGCGGCTAGGGGCAACGGCGAGTGTCGTGTCGGCACCCCATTCAGTTTTTTTTCCTCGTTTGTCATTGTCGTCGTTGTGCTAGCTAGGTTGTGTTGTTGGCGTCCTGAGTCAGTCCTGACAGCTGTGCTGTGCATGTCGCATATGAGATTTGTTGTGTTTCTAAGTCTCAACTACCTTTTTTGGAAATTTGTAATTGTAATCAATAAGTCTAGAAACGGTCTACGGTACACCACATGCTTTTACTCTATGGTGGGTACCCTAACGGTACTGTACTGAACTGTAAGTTACACCCTCAAGAAGCAAAGAGGGGGAGAATAGTCGTTGCTAACCCATGACCGGATGACCCCGCACAACGCCGATCGTGATGCAGCCACCACCGCAGCCGCAACGACCGACGACAACGACAACGACGACAACGAACCATCTCCCCGGCTCAGGTTCAGCACTAACCCGTGACAAACCGCCACCGATGACAAGGAGGCGGGCCTGTGCAGCGTAGTGCAGTGTGATAGTAGAGTATCAAGAACGTCTCAAGGATGGCCAAAAAGAATTGGGGCGGTATGGTGCCAGCGAAGGCCAAAAAAAAACAACCAACGACAGCCATTACAGTACAGCCATGCGTTCGCATCTACAGTACAGCAGTCGTCGTCGTCGTCGTCATCGTTGTCGTTAATCGTTGACCTGTGCAAGCCGGCGTTCGGCAGCAAGGCGCGCGCGGAGGCGTACCTGTGTGCGTAAGCGCGCCTCCGTAGCGGTAGTCTTCTTCTCGTCATATAGCCTGTCAAGTAAATGTGCGTGGGAAGATGTAATAATGCTACTACATCGCGGGTTGGGTGGTCCAGACTGTAGCATCGGCCCTTCTGCAGGAAGTAAAATTAAAATAAAAGAATACGTTGACGATATTGACGTTATTAGCGCCTTCGTTGCGAGGCAGATGACCCCCTATCATACCTTGTATAAGATGCGTCACTGTTCTCTCTTCCGGGTCCTCTCTTTTCGGTCTTCCGGGAGGATCGTCGCTGTCAGAGAGACCGGAACTGCGCTCGGCTGTACGTATACTGGGTGCAAAATGCACGTGGCCTTCCCCGCACAGCGTTCCGGCCGTTCGTTTGGCAACGGCATCATCATCATCATCATCATCATAATCATCTCCAGAGACGTTATTAAGCTCCGCGAATGTTTGATCCGTCATACGCGCCAGTAAGCTTTGTCTACTACGTCCCGGCGTCGTCACGGACCCCCGAAGATGAGCAATAATGGCGTCGCGTTGACTACGGTACCGTGGGTGGCGAACGGGATTGGCTCGGACTCGATTGGTATTAATTGTGAGATTAGGCGTCTCGGACTTAGAACTCGAACTTGCAATAATTTCGTCATTTAATGAATGGGGTCCGTTTAAGGATGAGATGCGATCAGTGGTGGTAAAAGTTGCAAATGCCATGCTAGGGTTCCCATCGGGAAGACGCGGTGAGACAACGGGAGTACCCCCTGAATCATCTTCAGGGGGTTGGGGCGACGCTTCCCCTTGCGCATCAGCAATCGGTGTGCAAGACACGGCTGTATCTCTCTCCGGAGTGATCTCGAAAAGAGACAAATTCGGCGTTACCAACACTTCGGGGGATCCTGTTCTTTCATGGCCGAGGCCGATGTCGGATTCGGGAGGACTGAGTGAACGCGTTGAGGCTCGTCGCTTACCCTTACCCTTGACGCGTGTGCGAGAACGGGAACGACATGAGACGCTGATATCATTGACGTGTGAAACCTCGGCCAGGCTGTGTGAGCCATTCGGTCTTGAATCGTGTTCGCCGGAGGGTGCAGGACTGCGCTCGGGTCGCATATTCCATTCTTGAATCGAAGGAGGATGTGAATGCGATGACCGCCGGAGATTGAGTGACTGTGAACGTGATGATTGCGACCCGAGACCAGATTCCCAGCGACGCGTGCGCTTGTGTGAAGCAGGAGGAGGGACATCCGGTGGGGTGTCATACTTGTTTGAGCAAAGCGAAAATCAGCCATGTGCACACATGGCATCGCGGTCGCAGTGCGTACGTACCTGCACAACAGAGTCGTATACGCCGAGATCTCTGTATGGCGAGCGTAGATAGCAATATATTTCTTTATATATGAAAAAAAAATTGGGCGACTGATGAGACCAAAACGCAAAAGGGCGGCAGTGGTTGCCTCGAACGAACCATGCGCGAAATGTTCCGCATTGACGTGTCGTTCCCCGGCTACATATTGGGTTTCCATGTCAAGAAACTCAGCTAGCAATTTGACCGCGTTCTCGGTACGTATATCTATGGATTTCATGAGAGAAATCACAAAGGTCACCAAGAACTGTCGTGGTTCGAAGTGGCACAGTTAGGGTGGGTCGGGGAATAAGAGTAGAATATACGAGCACACACACACCTCTACATCGGCGTTGGGCCATACGAGAAGTTCGCGCCGTAGAAAGACCGTCATCCGACTAACGAGGTCTTGCGATGCCGCAAACTGTGAGGGAGTGGGGTACGGGCGATAACGCGTATATTTGTTCGAGGCGACGTGCTGGATGGGATTCGATTCCGGAAACAGTAAAATTTTTGAGAGTAAACTTACTTTTGCGTATAGATTATGTCTGTATATCCATCTGCGCCGACTGACCGCGCGCTCTAGTGCATCGGCCTCATCTTGCGCAGAACGATCGCGCAGGCCCCACACACGTTCACGACGACGTCTATGTGCAACAACAGGAGCAATACGGGCTCCATCGGGGCGAGAGAGGGGACGGGGGGACGTACGGAGCGGGGGAAGAAAATGTTTCTGGTAATCGTAGGTGGAGCGGATATGGTGGATCAAGTATTCGCCAACGTTTTGGGCGCAGAGCGGACACCGTCTAGATTGTTCTATAACGTGGTTTTTGAAAGTTATCGGGAAACTTGACTGAGTATATGCTGCAGCAAACTCGACGACTTCTTACCAGACCAGATCATCAAACATTCAAAGCAGAACTCGTGTGAGCACTCCGGGATCAATGCGCGGTCAACGATGGCTTGCAAGCAGATTGTACAGTGATCCTCGTCGGCCTCTGCGTCGAGCTCGAGAATATGGCCATCATCGTTTTCGGCGAGGTTCATTGGCTGACGTCGAAGATGGGCGGTGATGAGAAGTAAATTACCAATAAGTGTTACGTCATGTTCAACTCTCGGCATTTTCCAATTTGTTTATCAGATATAATTAAACCCTACAATAGATACAGCACATCCCCGTAGTTGGAGGCTAGGCAGCTAACGTAAATGATGCGAATGTTGCCCAGTCAACAGTTTTCTCTTCCCTCCTTCCTACTGCCTCGACATCTGACAAATGTCTCATCGTCGGCCGGCCGTGGGGACAATTCCACGGTTGCTCCATCGTTCCCATGTGCCGAATGATCTAATAGTTCCGCAGTCGAACACAAAAAACGGGTGATATGTGAAAAGGCGGGGAAAAAAAAAAGAAAAGAGAAAAACTCACGGTTCTCATTTGTTTAGCGTTCAGTGGCGCACCAACCATTGTGCTCTTTCGGCATGCACGCATCGCAAACATTGCGCGCGTCTTGGATGAACGCACGACCGTCCCTGAGGGGCGATCCCTGAGCAAATACAAGATCTCCTCTAGATCTACGTCACCGATCAACCAACCCCCACGGCAAGTCAATATCGGGTAACAACCTATTTGACAGGCGAGGGAAAAATGAACTTACCTTGCACGTCAAACACTGTGTTTTTGCTAACAGGTTGCGCTAACAGCCTTAGCCGGCGCCCCGCTGGTTGATCCACTTCCAGCTCGATTTCGAATCCATTCTGCTGCAGTACCGCCATGTTTTCCAATGCGACGAGTTCGTCCGCAGCTGTCAATTCCAGAACCCGTGGCCTAGAGTGTCCCGACCACAAATTAGCATGACCATTCCAGGGATGAAACAAAGCCAGCCACCCACGTGAATAACTTCTGAGACTCGAGCCGCGTCGTGGCCTGCAGCGTCTCAAAGTTATACTTCTCATCTGCCGCGTGTTGATCCACAATGAACAAATCATCAGTTGTACCCGAACCATCTGTGCCAATCTTGGAGAGGCGCGCGACGATAAACCCGTGATTGAACTGTCCAACCACTTCCATTAAGCCAAAGTCGACCTTAGACAGCACGCGCGCAAGCGTAGCTGTGGCTTTCTCGTCGTCTGCTCCTAAATCTGCACTTTCAAGATCTGAGGACCGGGTTGCAGGTTGTAGAGGCTGTGGTTGTGAGGAGGACTTATGCTCTTGGTATGCGTGCCATGTATTAGTCGTGCGTCTGAGATCGAACGCAAGTGATACTGAGTCCTCTATGGCCGTGCGCACGACCTCGGTCAGAATACCTGAGACTTTGGATGGCGACGATGGGGTAGCGGGAACGACGCTCTCAGAAATCGCACCTGTCTCTGAGGATGAAATCAGCAGGACATCCATGTTGGATGTGAGATCGTCAGAAGCTTGCGCCGAATTTGGAGAACCCGCGGTGGCTGCTGCGGCTGAAGTGTCATTTGGCCGTTTCGAAGTTTCATCGTCCTCGCTCTCCTCCGAGGAGTCGATAGCCATCGTCTCTTCTACGAGATCCGTAGACGTCTTACCATCATCGCCAATTTCAAGTTCAGTAACGTTGTCATCGTCAGCCATTTTCTTCGAGCTCGGGCTCCGTGGTCGCTTCTCATCTTCAACGACAGCCTTCTGCTCGATCCCTTCCCTTCCCTCCTCTTCCTCCGGACTGTCGTCATCACCTTCATCATCCTTTTCCTGCGCTATTCGGGCACCAGCGCGAGCAAATCCAGCAAGTTGAGCACGTAAATTGACTCTTGCGCTCTTCCCGGAGCTAGATCCGCTGATGTCCGAAGAATGTGGGCGTTTGCGTGGGGGACCCTCTTGACCAGGCTTCAGATTCCAAGACGCACCAGTCGTGTCAAGTACCATCTGCACCGCCCGTCCACTGCGAGTGCTACCACTGGTATTTTCGGATAGAATCTGCTCGACACGCGCTGGGGTGCGACCGGGGCCAGCTAAACGTTGAGAGGAGGTCGAAGACGTTGGTGTTGGTGCTTGGGAGGGAACACCAGGTCTAAAGGCTTCTTTCTCATCAGAGACGGGGTCTGGTGAAACGGAGCGTGGACGTTTCCGAGTCGTGACAGGCTCATCCAGAGGTGACGGCGAAATAGGTAGCCCATTGGTGGGGGGAGTTGTACTGCTGTCATCTATCAACATTGGTTCGCCATCCGGTTCAATAGTTATGGTATCTTGGGTTCTCGCAGAAATGCCGTCGACATTTTGTTCTTCATCGTCGGGAATAAATAGGGGCAGCGCTTTGTTAGCTCTCCCACTTTCCCCTTCCGCAGTGTCTTTCTGGCCAAGCGCGAGCTGGGTGGCATTAAGAACAAAGCTCGACCGTGCTGAGTCAAACCCTTCTGTCAGCGCGACCTGCAAACCTCAACACCGTTCATGAGTTGCCTAAAATATACTCATGAGATGCACCTTGAGAGCCTCAATGAGGTTGTTTTCGCTGTGTAAGAGAATTGTCCGTTTGTCCGGGCTCACATTGATGTCACACGAATCTGCATAAACAAAGTTTACTCCCATCGTGAGGTACATGGGCAAGTTAGCGAAATTACATACCAGTTGGCAAGACAAAGTCTGCAATGACGAAAGGAGATTGGTTGGCATTAAACGTACGATAAACTTCGTTGATAGCCTTTTGCACTTTTGCAGGCGCGCACGGCCGCCCGTTGATGAAGAAAAACTGGCGGTCGGTCCCTGCGCGGCCTGAACCGGAAGCGAATTTTGAAATGAGACCTTCTACACGTATCCGGCTAAATCAGCGGGTGGGAAGAGGGATAGAATTCGAATCATTGTCAAAAAAAATGGGGAATAGCCTAGGCTACGGTGTACGTACTGATTTCCAATACCACCATCTTCTCGACGGCGACGCAGCACCGACTTCTCTGGTACCACTTCGAAGGACAGATCGAGGTCGACGAGATTGTCCAGTTGCTTTGGACCCCAGAGAGCTCCGACCGAAGCACGCACAGATGTGGAGCCGTCCGTGCGGAGCTGCGTGGTCTTCTTCCTGATTATCCCCCGTTAGCTTCCTCCCCTGACAGCACGGGTCAACTGAAGGAGCCTAAGGATACTTACCCACCATCAGGGGTGTTGGAGACGGTCAGTACGACGCCATTGTTTTCTCTGGAACAAGGAACAAGCGCATACGCAGTGAGAAGATTCAACGCTTTGGTAAACTCCCGCTTCGCGTGACGCTCGAATTCCTTCCGCCTTACAGGAAGCGGAACGAATAGACCAGTTACTGTGACTGTAGTACCCCGCTTTCGTCACTTTATCATTAGCACACGCGAAAGAGAATGGAAGAAATCATATTAAGAGGACGACAACGCTTACCTGGCGGGCAACCTTCCCGTTGCTACTGGTGAGGCGGCCAGTTTTATCGAAGACAAGAATGGTGCCCATCGGCGCCTGCGTCGCGGTCGCCGTAGTGATAGTGACGCTCTCAGAGAGAGCGCATAGAGAAGCAAGGGCCTCTCCACGGAAACCAAATGTAATGACGGAGGTGAGATCAGTGAACGAGGCGAGTTTTGACGTGTGGTGTTTCAATGCTGTTTCAAAGCTCATCACAAAGAGACTGGAAGAGTGCAAACAATGATGGCTTACCGATGGCTTCATAATTTTCTGAAGCAATACCGCTCCCATTGTCAATAACCTCCAATATTTTTAAACCGTAGTCTTTGAAGCGGACCTCTATAGCGGCCATATCTCAGTGGAGAAGAGCAAATAGCGTCAACGAGTTACAAACCGACGTTAGTTGCGCCTGCATCGAGAGAGTTTTCAACAAGCTCCTTCGCGGCAGTCTGCAGGTCTATAACGACCTGACCAGAGGTAATACGATGAACGGACTGGGAGTCGATGGGCTTAATAGCGCTCGTTGACACTGAGGTCTCGGTGACATCATGTAACATGACTCTTTTCAGCAGAGAGGAGAGAGACCAATCATTTGTAAGAAATAGCCCTCGTTTCCTTGTCGTTCCACGGCCGTGAGGGTTGTCTACAAGCTACAAGTGCCGCAGCAGCTACGGTAACTTACACGCGCGTGATCATGGCGGCGTTATTGTCACAAAACACGTGATCGTAGAGGTCACGTACCGCTTTCGGCGATCACATCAAGCTCCGTCTCTCAACTCAATCACACAGGCATCGGCCCCAACGATGACTACGGCTTTAAACGATACAATCTCTGACGAGGAAAGGAAGGATATATGCGTCGAGCTGCAGTCGTTCCGTCAAGACACACTGGCCCTCCGCACCGAGGCATATCGCCTTCGCACGGCTGGTCGTCTCGATGCCACAGCGAACGAACGTTTACGCACGCAACAGAAGGAACTAGAACGCCGCGGGGAAGCTATTATCAAGCGGTGTGTGCATTTTATTTTGTAATTTTTAGACCCAGACTGAAAGAAATAAAAACAGACTTTCGCCCGACATCGAATGGCCGACCGGCGGTCTGGGATCAGGTACGTGGCAAATGGCCTCCCTTTTCCGAATGGACAGACGGATAATGTGATTTTATCAACTATTCAGTCTCTCAAGCTGGTGATGGCTCGGAGATGGTCTCCTAATCGTGACTACCTGTTGGCCAAACGATGCTCGGAAACGTTGTACAATTCCAGGTGAGTAATAACGAAATTGAAAAAGATGCGCACTGAAACATTGGCCGCAGGACGCGTAAAGCTAATATACCAAGAGACACGTTATAACCCACACAGGAAAATGAACAGGACTGTCGAGACGCGTGCGGCTGTTTGTAACCATAATCTCAGGGATATCCTCTTACAACATCTGGACTTGGGCTCTCGCAAGTCGCAGAAGAGACTTGAAAGATGTTAACTCTCCACTGTCAATATGCCACAATAGAGTAATATGCGTGCCCTATATAGCCTACCGATTGTGCATGAAGAATCATTACAAACGCGCAGAAGGTTAAATTGGATTCTGGATCGGGCGAATCGCGTCAAGGATCGCATGCTGCACGCGCCCCCTCGAGGCCCTGGCTTACTGCGCACTTTCATCGTAATCATCTTCCCCCACGCTTGTCTTAGCCAGCCCGCTTCGTATTTATTGCCTCTCTCTCCGTGTACATACACCCTGGGCCTGACATAGCAGGCTGATTTTAGCTTAAATCCAACAGGTACGCTCCGCCCTATGGATCACACTTTTCCTAGGACGTTCACTCGCCCTCTATCCTCCAGTGAATCGATTCAGGTCATTCTCGGAAAGACAAAATTGGGCGACAATCGTGTTCTTAAAAGTTCTTAGCAAAAGTATGGATGCAAAGTTAATTGCCAGTGAATCTCTACGATAAAAACCTGTAGATTATTGTAGTACTGTTATCTGGGAATTAATACAAGTAGCCCAGCTGCGTCCATGCACAAAATTAAACAGATTAAGAATGGTCCCACGTTTTCCGGAGATCCAAATAGTACTTGGAGGTTGTAGACATTTCCTATGTACGGATGGGATCCACATTAATAGTTCACCTTTATCACCACATATCCATCCCTCTTCGTTGATCATGAAGTGATCAGTCAAGTCAACAACATTTGTCGATTCCGCCTTCTGTATTGTAACTTTTGACACACGAATTGTTTTATCGTGTGAAGCTGAGACGACGTGCTGGCCATCTGGCGAGAATGCCACATTCCTGACATAATCTGTGTGTCCAGTGAGAGGGCCCGCCACTATCTCTCCCGTCTTGACGTTCCACACCTGAACTGTGTGATCGGAAGAACCTAAGGCGATGTGCCGGCCATCTGGTGAGAACGACACAGATAATACCCAACCTTGTCCTGTGAAAGGGCCTGCCGCTGTCTCCCCTGTCATGGCATCCCACAAACGAATTGTGCGATCAAGAGAACCCGAAGCGATATGCTGACCATCTGGCGAGAATGCCACAGATATAACCCAACCTGTGTGCCCAGTGAAAGGGCTTGCCACTGTCTCCCCCGTCGTGGCATTCCAAACACGAACTGTGTGGTCATCCGAGCCTGATGCGATGTGCTGACCATCTGGCGAGAAGGTCACAGACCAGATCCAACCTGTATGTCCGGTGAAGGGGCCTGCCTCTGTCTCCCCTGTCATGGCATTCCACACACGAACCGTTCGATCCTGTGAGGATGAGACGATGCGCCGGCCATCAGGAGAGAACGCCACAGACAAGACAAAGTCCGTGTGTCCAGTGAAAGGACCTGCCACTGTCTCTTCCGTCATGAAATCCCACACACGAATTGTGTGATCGGAAGAACCTGAGACGATACGCTGGCCATCTGGCGAAAATGCCACATAAAAGACCCAACCTGTGTGTCCAGTAAAAGGGCCTGCTGCTATCTCCCCCGTCATGGCATTCCACACACGAATAGTGCGATCAAATGAACACGAGACGATGTGCTGTCCATCTGGCGAGAATGCCACAGACCTGACCCAATCGGTGTGTCCAGTGAAAGGGCCTGCCGTGGTCTCGCCTGTCATGGCATTCCAAACACGAATCGTGGGTTCGTCCGAACCTGAGACGATGTGATGGCCATCTGGCGAGAATGCCACAGACCTGACCGAACCTGTGTGCCCAGTGAGAGGGCCTGCCGTCGTCTCTCCCGTCATGGCATTCCAAACGCGAATTGTGTAATCAAGAGAACCTGAAACGATGTGCTTGCCATCCGGCGAGAATGCCACGGACCTAACCGAATTTGTGTGTCCAATGAAAGGGCCCGCTACTGTCTCTCCCGTCATGGCATTCCATACACGAATTGTGTGATCGTTTGAACCTGACACGATGTGCTGGCCATCTGGCGAGAATGCCACTGACCTGACCGCACCTGTGTTTCCGGTGAAAGAGCCTGCGGCTATCTCTCCCGTCATGGGGTTCCACATTCGAATTGTTCCATCATCTGAACCCGAGACGATGTGCCGGCCGTCTGGTGAGAAGGCCACAGACCAGACAGAACGGGTGTGTCCAATGAAAGGACCTGCTGCTGTCTCTCCAGTCATTGCGACCCAGACACGGATTGTTCGATCAGAAGAACCTGAGACGATGTGCTGGCCATCTGGCGAGAATGCCACAGAGTCGACCGACCGGGTGTGTCCAGTGAAAGGGCCTGCCGTTGCCTCTCCCGTCATGGCGTTCCACACACGAATTGTTTGATCGTCTGAACCCGAGACGATGTGCTGACCGTCTGGCGAGAATGCAACAGAGTTGACCTGGCCTCTGTGTCTAGTGAAAGGGCCTGCTGCAGTCTCTCCAGTCGTGGCATCCCACACACGAATTGTTCGATCCTCTGAGGCTGAAACGATGTGCTGGCCATCTGGCGAGAATGCAACAGATAGGACTGCGGAGCCGAAGTTTGAAATCGTCATCTCTAATGATGGCCAATGAGACAAATGTCCACGTTCCACATGTAGGATTCGAAATGAGGTGGAATAATGTGCGGAGACAAGAGAACAAGTCGGCGCAAAAGGTAGAGCGGAAAGATAGATATGAGGGGCACTTTTTGCCATGGCCATCCCGAAATGCCGTACAAATACGGCGGCGTCATTGACAAATGACCTG
>QLOU01000025.1:0-28151 GCA_003313715.1 Russula abietina
ATGGAGGTGCTTGCGGATATGGGCGGATTCGAGGTCGCGCGGCCTGAGATGCGCGAGAGTACGGCGTTGGGTTCGGCGCTCCTTGCCGGGGCTGCGATCGGCTTGTTTGGGTGGGATTTGAGCAGGCCGGAGACGCTTACGAGCGTTAATACGGCGCGTAGCACGCACTTTCTGCCGCGATTGGGGGAGGAACGTAATGAGGCTTGGAGGGGCTGGCTGCGCGCTGTTGACCGCTCACGCGGGTGGATAGAGACTGTTGAGTGAGTGGATGATGATCGCGTAGAGTTTTCCCTCCAAAGGCGAGGGTAAGACAAGCACTGGTCTTCAACATAATCTCACAGTTTTCTTTCCGTTTCACTTACTAGCTATTGCCCGGGCCCCAACCACTTGTTAAATATAACCCTTTGTCTCTTATTAAAGCTACTTGTCTGCTCAAACAGAAACAGAAGCGACATAAGGGTATGCATACGTCGCAGTCATCGTAAAGTATTATAGCTTAGGGCTATAATCCAAGAAGCTGACGCGACAAACAAAACTTGAAGGGAGGCGGGGTACAAGAAATATACCATGTGAAACAAATGAATAAAATCGTTCATTAGGGTCCCAAAGATCTGACGGGTGTTCGGCGTTACGAAATCTTGGTTTCGAGAAGGGTCAAGGGCCCGGTGAGATGAAAGCTAGAAGGAGTTGGTGTCATATTCAAGATAATTATATACGCGTACGTCATTCAAGAATAGAATCCAATTCGCGTTGTCGTGGGCATCAGAATTAGCACCATGCTGGACAAGGACATCCATGATTTCTGAAAGCCCACGTCGCAATGCAAGAGCAAATGGAGTCAATCCACTTTTATTTCGGGCACTGACGTCTGCACCACATTCTAGGAGCATACGAGGGATTTCTGCAGATTCCTGTGGTGAAATCCAGGGCCAGAGTGACGGATCTGATGCCAGATGTAATGGGGTTCCTCCGTCATTGTTCTGGGCTGCCACATTTGCCCCGCACTCAATAAGCATGCGAGCGACGTCTACTCGTCTTTCGTGCGACGCGAGATGTAACGGTGTCTCCCCGTGTTCATTCTGGGCTGCCAGATCCGCACCGCGCTCAATAAGCATGCGAGCGACGTCTACTTGTCCCATTTGCGACGCGAAATGTAATGGTGTCCCCCCGCCATTATCCTGGGCTGTTGGATCCGCACCACGTTCAATAAGCATGCAAGCGACGTCTACTCGTCCCTTTTGCGACGCGAAATGTAATGGTGTCCCCCCGTCATTATCCTGGGCTGTTGGATCCGCACCGCGTTCAATAAGCATGTGAGCGAAGTCTACTTGTCCCATTTGCGACGCGAAATGCAATGGTGTCCCCCCGCGATTATCCTGGGCTGTTGGATCCGCACCGTGTTCAATAAGCATGCGAGCGACGTCTACTTGTCTTTCGTGCGACGCGAGATGTAACGGTGTCTCCCCGTGTTCATTCTGGGCTGTCGGATCCGCACCGCGCTCAATAAGCATGCGAACGACGTCTATTTGTCCCATTTGCGACGCGAAATGTAATGGTGTCCTCCCGCAATCATCCTGGGCTATTGGATCCGCACCGCACTCAATAAGCATGCGAGCGACGTCTACTTCTCCCATTTGCGACACGAAATGTAATGGTGTCTCCCCGCGATTACCCTGGGCTGTCGGATCCGCACCACGCTCAATAAGCATGCGAGCGAAGTCTACTTGTCCAACTTGCAACGCGAAATAAAATGGTGTCCTCCCGCAATCATCCTGTGCTGTTGGATCCGCACCGCACTCAATAAGCATGCGAGCGACATCTACTTGTCCTATTTTCGACGCGAGATGTAACGGTGTCTCCCCGTGTTCATCCTGGGCTGTCGGATCCGCACCACGCTCAATAAGCAAGCGAGCGACGTCTACTTGTCCAACTTGCAACGCGAAATGTAATGGTGTCCCCCCCCAGTTATCCTGTGCTGTCGTATCCGCACCGCACTCAATAAGCATGCGAGCGACATCTACTTGTCCCATTTTCGACGCGAGATGTAACGGTGTCTGCCCGTCATTGTCTTGGGCTGTCAGATCCGCGCCGAGCTCAACAAGCTTGCAAGCAGCTTTCACGTGTCCGTTTCGTGAGGCTAGATGCAATGGAGTCGCATAGCCGGTGAACCTTTGAGAGCACACATCCTGTGAGTACTCGGTAATGAGGAACTCTAAAACAGGATGTAAGCCGCAAGAAGCAGCATAATGCAAGGAGGTTTGGGGAAGTAGCGGCGTTTTGTTTCGAATCCAGTTTGGAGCTTCTGGTTCATATATCCAGACGCAAATCGCAAAATATGGTTTGTGCGGGTGGAATAGTTGTTTCATCCCATCCTCCACATTTTGCGACACGTCCTCGAACCGGGCATGATCAACCCAGTGCTTCCCAGCATATTCAGCCAGAGGGAAATCGCCCAAATTGTCGCGGGTGATATCCTTATCCAGATGTAGCAGAATGCCCAAACAGGCTTGTGCTACAAGGGTATGCGCAGGTGTCATAGAAACATGATAACGGCGGGTTATAATGTCGGTTGTTTCGGAAAGGCGGGCGGACGTCAAGAATTCCTTGACGGAAAAATGTGAGAATTGTATTAAGGAATCCTCGTAGTCGGAACCTTCGTAGCCGGAACCTTCGTAGTCGGAGCTTTCGTAGCCGGAACCTTCGTAGTCGGAACCTTCGTAGTCGGAACCTTCATCGTTACCGTTGACAATGGTAAGTAGAGTGGAACATGTAGACAGTACGGCATCCACTGGATCTTCCAGGCGCCAGTCCTTATAAAATTTCGGTATCGCTCCTGCCTTGAAATCGAATGCGAGCAAATCGGCCAATTCCCTGACGCGAAGTGGGCGGGAAGCCACTGAGACGAACTGAAACATGCGATGGGCGAATTCCCAATTTGCCTTGTTGATCCCTCGCAAGGTACGCTCATATGTCTCGTCCAGTGTCTCTGGTAATTCGGCCAATGCTTGCGGGATACGTGCTGGGATGCAGTCGCAAATGTGGACCAACTGGCAATCCACCCATCTAAACCTACATCTCAGAAATGAGCAAGAGTCATCAAGAATTCAGTATCGGCGTCTTACATCCCATTTGACTTTTCCGTGAGGACATCCATAGCCAGTTTCCTGTGCTCTTCTTTCCACCTTTTCATCGTACGCATGCTGACGACGGACTTGATGTAGTCCTCGATATCTCTCTTTTGTCCACTCTCGTCATGTAGGGAAACAGAGCGGAAAATTAAAGGATCGAGAACATCCTTGATATCAAGTTCCGATCGGCTGGTGACACATACGCGCAGATTCGGGATGCGTGTTTGTACAAGATCCTCTATGAGGGTTAGGACTTTGGCACGGGGGGATCGGACGACGGATGGGTTTGGACATTCGTCCAAAGCATCCACAATGAGATAGACGGGGGCCAGTCTGGGGAGTTTAAGTAGGTCCTTCAAACACCCTGCAAGTGCATTGTCGCTGGGAGGTCGTGAACCCTTGTCATGTTCCGAGTAGAATTTGGAAAGAATATCGAAGTAGGAGTCAGATTGGTGATAAAGTTGGACTAGCAAGGACGAGAGCAGTCCGCGAAGTTCCTTCTTTCGGTCCTCCCTAAAATCACAGTAGAAAAATGCCAATGACGCGAGTCCGGCTTTCCGCATGGCACGGATGTCTTCGATGATTGTGGAACTAACGAACACGATAAGTTCCTGAGATGGAAATCTAAGAATTTCACGTACCAAAAGACGCTCTTTCCAGCGCCCGCTGCGAAACCAAAAAAAAAAAAAATAAGTCTCTGTTGAACTGCAAAAGCTGGTGATTAACAGACGTTTGCCATGGACCCATAGAAGTGAACTCGGGACTTCGGACGTTCTCCATTCTGGAAACGTGTTGCCATGAATGAACCACTCTGCAGTCCCGGGATGACATGATTCGCAAGCAGCATGATGATTCTTCCAGGGATCAGGTGCTGATAGCCACCCGAAAATGTCTTTCTGTAAGCTGTCACCTGTTGGACGAACTCAGTGATCCCAGTCGGATATCACAGCATCAAAATAAAGGCTCACGCTTCGCCTTGTTCAAATCGCTCGCGACTTGATGCATAATTTCTGATGCCCGGTCAGATACACGATCACTTGGTCGTAGCCTGAGGAACATACCAAGGGTTTCCTTGAGATGGTCAACTAATACCTCACCGTCTACAAGGAACTAATTTCAACATCCAGCGGGCGACAAGCTTGGGGGATTTGCTCACCGTCCATTACCACCTTCATATTCCCGACAAGACCATGGATGACCTTGAGGATCTGCGCTACGGTTTGCTTTGCCTCGTCCTGCGTCAATCGGTCCAGCCTCTGAGCCATCGCCTCCATTCTTTTCTCGCCAACAAGTTTCCGAACAAATTTTTCTTCATTCACAAGTCAGGTAAGTCAGTTGATAAATTCCCTGACCGACGATGAACTTACTAAGCTTTCCCTGCTTTGTCTCTTTGGTCGTCAACGCGAGTGTGGAGAGCAGCTCCACCAATATCTTCACAATCAGCTCATTCATGGCTTCTGTGGGAGGGATCTCGGTATAGATCCCGAGGCGATTGAGGAAGTGCCCGATCGACTCGAGCAAATCGGCTAGGGCACTGTAATCATATATGACGCCCTTGACTGCCTAATACGCTTGATTGTCACAAAAAAGAAACGCGCTCATAAATTAAATACAGGTACATACCGAGAGTAGAATTCCGAGGCCAGTTTGTATTGCCTTCACGGGGGAGAGATGCTGTGGAATGAGGGTCAGAGACGTTGAACACCTTGTCGGCACCTACGGACATACCGAGCCGACTAAGGCAGCGACGGGAAGAAGTCTATGCAAAACGGTTAAGATCTTTGTGAGTGGCTTAAGAACCTTGTCCTTTTCCCGGAAATCCTTGAAGTCTTGCGCTTGTTCACGAAGAATGGCGGTAACGGACTCGACGGAGATAGAATCCTGGAGGCTCTCGGCAAGAGGATGTTTGGCCAATTCTATGCCCGTCTGCTGCTTGTAGTCCTCCAAAGCGGCCTCAAAGAGTACACGCAAATGTGACGATCCTGACTGGTCACTCATGTCAAAAGTGGGGGAAGTAAGTGGGATTGGAAGGGGGCGTTGTTCGCTGGGAGGAAACAGTGAGGGTAATAGGATGTGGTCACAGTGTCACGGTGGTAAAGGGTTGAAATAGTCCGTGCACCATGACAACCACGTTTGCTTATCGATTCACACGTTCACGCGCTAATATGCCAAAAAAGATGGGGCTTATTGTAAGTTACAGTAATTGGTGGAAGATTGATGAGCGTTGCGGTTGAGCGCTCGACACCTTTTGTGGGTCATTACTAGATGAGCCCGAGGCAGGAATGGGATCTTGCACAGGCATTCCCTCTCAGTCAGCGCTAGAAGCGCTGAGCGCTGAGCACCCGTCTCCGAGTCGAATGCAGAGATGCAAGACGGTTCATCCGACAAAACAGAATCACAGCCAGTACTACTGTAATTCTGCCACGGAAGACGCCACCACGACAAATATGGCTGGCAACCACCTGGTGCCCGAAACGGTACCAGAAGAGGCCCGTGCCCGTCCTGTAAGGAAATATACACAAAGAGAGGAACTCGATACCATGACCATGACCATGAACAGGGCATTGATGCTGGTGATGACAGAGACTCGAGGCGTGAGCCATCTCTCTTTATCATCCTGCCACCCAACTTATCTCTCTTTCAAGCTCTTTTCATCATGCAGCCACGCTCTAGATGAAACCGATGACAAAGCGAACAGATCTATCTTCCGGACGGGTGGAAGGCTCGAGAGATCCCCACATCGATTTCTTCACCGGGCTTCACATTGGGAGGTACTAACGTCGAACACGCAGAAAATAGGATACGATGCTAACTTCCCTCACAGGTGCCATCGCCTACGCGCTGCGCACACACGATAACCTCAACTTATACCACGTTTCATGCCCGATCGGCGTGCTCCTTGTCATCTCCGATGCGCGTCCCGAAGTAATCGTCAACATCGCTGCGCTTGCCCTCAAATCCGGTACGTGTACCAAGCTCCACCCCCTCCTATCCACAAAATCGACGTGCAAAATCTCACGGACGCGTGTACAGGCAACGCAGCCATCCTGAAGGGCGGCAAAGAGTCCGCACGCACAGCTGTGGAGCTAGCTCGCACGATCCAAGCCGCTCCCGGGCGCGTTCATACAGACCGTCGAGACGCGCGCCGAAGTCACCGCACTGCTCTCTCAGGACCGGTACATCGACCTAGTCATCCCGCGCGGATCCGCGAGATCCAGCGCAGTACGCGGATACCGGTTATAGGTCATGCAGATGGGCTCTGCGCGATATACCTTGTCAAGTCCGCGGACCGAAGCCCGTCGTGGTGGACGCAAAGGTTTGTCCCCCGTCGCATTGCCCTCCTTCGAACTATTCACGTCACTTCTTATATCTACCTTTTTTCCATTTTTCTAACTCCCCTTCTGTAGGTAGATTACCTCGCGGCGTGCAATGCAGTAGAGACGCTCCTTGTCCACCAAAGCTTGCTCGAGACGATCTGGCCTGACGTAGCGGAAGCTTCTCCTCACAGTCAACGTAAAGGTCTTCTGCGATGAACCAACTCTCTGTGCCCTCACTTCTTCACCAACCAAAAAGACCGACAACCACCCCAACTTCCAAACGCACCTCTTGCTCACGCTAGCCGTGCACACAGTGCCCTCTCTCGGGGCGCCATAGCGCACATCAATGAGCACGGCTCGTACCACACCGATTGCATCATTACAGAGTCGATCTTAGCCGGTAGCACGTTCGTGCGCGGCGTTAACTCGGCTGGCGTGTTTGTGAACGCGAGTACGCGCTTCGCGGATGGCTTTCGCTATTGCTTCAGCGCCGAGGTCAGGATCAGCACGGGACAGATCCACGCGCGGGGTCCGGTTGGCCTCGGGGGACTCGTGGCTTATAACTTAAGTATGTTTTGAGGAGCCAGGGCGAGGAAAGGTCACACCTCCGGGGAGTTCGGTAGAGAACCCGGGAAGAAGCAATACACGCACCAATCCATCGAGACAGGAGCTACCTTTCTAAAAACAGGAAAATTTTACATCATGCGAGAGAGTGGGGATAGCACAGTATAATGTACGAATATATCGTGAGAAGCAAGAAAAAAGCTAATAAAACAAAAAACTCGGAATACGCGTGTCAAATGTCGTCACAGGTGGTGGTCATGGCGCAGGGCTCTCCTCCAGACGGACCTTCTTATCCTGGGACGTCTGCGTTTCCGCATGTTCCGCTTTGCGTTTTTCAACCGCACCGCTTGCCTCGGGCACAGCAAAAGGCGCTTTCTTTTTCTTCTTTACAACCATCGACGTGAGATCGTTCACCGGTAAGTCCTGTCGCTGCCGCGCCTGCGAGCCCGGAGCGGAATTAAGTTCGCGATGAAGCGCGCGCTGTGCCAGCTCTGGCGCAGACAGCCCGCCGTCCCGCTCGTCGTTAGGCGCAGACCTTAACTAGTCCACCTGAGCAAAAAAACACAGCAAATTAGCACTGAGCCATGTCATATATCGTACATGGGTAACGAAACAAGACAAACCTTGAGGGTGAGATCTTGCTTCAGCTCGCCGAGCTCTTTAATCTCAGCCTCGATCTGTGCCTTGCTCCGATTCTGCACCAACTCCTCCTGAGCGAGCGTAACCTGTTTCCCCTTTCCCTTTCCCTTTCCGTTCGTGTCGGAAGGTTCGGGTAATGGCGGTAGCGTGCCCGCGAGACCAGCCCGCAACTCAACAAGGCGCGCCTCGATGCTCTCAAGGGCGCGCTGGGCATGATGGATAGCATCCGCAAGACGACCCGCGGTGAGGTCAAGCGCGATACTCAGCTTGTAATGTCCCTCTGCAAGCTGGCGAGACGACGAGGGCAGCAATTCCGTTTTGAGCGCGATGCCAGAACTATAGTCCGTGATCGCCTGTTCAAATTTCTCTACAAAGCGACACTACCAAAGGTGAAATGAAAGACTCAGTTTCAGGCACGTAGAGGGAAGAGGAAGAAAAGAGGGGCAGGGACGTCGGACTGACGCACCTGTTTCGAGAGAGATGTCACCCAGCATGATGAATGTGTCCGCCACTTCGAGCCGCATTTCATCATCCCCGTCCATTTGCTTCTCGTATATCGCGCGCGCAAGATCGAGCACCTCCCTCTCGGCTCTCGCACGATGTAAATTTTCCTGTTTTTAGAAAGGCAGCTCCTTCGCCTCGATGGGTTGGTGCGTATATTGTTTCTTCCCGGGTTCACGTCCGAACTCCCCGGCGGTGTGACCTCCCTCGCCCTGGCTCCTCAAAACATACTTATACGTCACGAGTCCCTCCGGGCCAACCGGTCCCCGCGCGTGGATCCGTCCTGTGCTGATCCCGACCTCCGCGCCGAAGCCATAGCGAAAGCCGTCTGCGAAGCGCGTGCTCGCATTCACGAACACGCCAGCCGAGTCTACGCCGCGCACGAACGTGCTACCGGCTGAGGTCGACTCTATGATGATGCAATCGATGTGGTACGAGCCGTGCTCGTTGATGTGCGCTATGGCCGCTGCGAGGGAGGGCACTGTGAGCACGGCTAGCGTGAGCGAGAGGTGCTCGGTCATGTAAGCTTCTGGTGGGGCTGGTAGTACGTGCGTTGGAAGTTGGGGTGATTGTCGGTCTTTTTGGTTGGTGAGGAAGTGAGGGCCGAGAGAGTTGGCTCATCGCAGAGGAGCTTTACGTTGGCTGTGAGAAGTGCTTCCGCCACGTCAGGCCAGGTGGACTAGGAGCGTCTCCACTGCATTGCACGCCGCAGGGTAATCAACCTACAGGAAGGAAGTGACAGAAATGAAAAAAGTAGATAGAAAGAGCGATGGGAATAATCCGACTGGGAGCTAGAGAACAATGCGACGGCGGACAAACCTTTGCGTCCACTACAACGCGCTTCGCTTTCTCTCTGTTCGCGGACTCGTCAAGGTATATCGCGCAGAGCCCATCTGCATGACCCGGGCAATGTCCGTCACGCCTTGTAGCATCGTATCCCATTTCTCGCCTGTACGAAGGTCGAGGCGTTTCACGAGCGGAGACGCGAGACGTCCCGCTGCGACTTCCGCTTCTGCGCGCTGCAAAACTTACACCGGTCAACCTCTCGAGTTTCTGAATATGTGTGTTAAAAGTGTGGAAAGTGCAACGCACCGCCATGTCTTCGCCATTCGCCCTCAAGATGGAATCCTTGTTCGCCTCGAGTTCTTTTCGAATTTCGTGTAGGGCACGAGTGCGCTCTGTCGCGGTGATTAGCTGGGATGCCTCGAACGCTGCCTTGGCGGTTTGGGCGATGGATTCTGCGTTCAAGGACATGGTTTGAGATATGGGATGATGGCAGTAAGTTACTAGTAGTACTAGTACCGTGGTTGATGCGCTGCTCGGCTGAGATTAGATTAGATTATCGGCAATGTTATCTGCACCAAAAAAAAGGGTGCCTCGCCTGCTGGGCGTCTGTAGGGTGAACCCCGCTCTTCCAGCACAGCTGTTCTCGAACTTCTCGTGGTGATTACACGGCGAGTGCTATGTTTGAGCTGGCAGGACATGTGGTCACTCATTAGCAAAATATCTTTAGAAGTAGCAATCATATGATCGACATCATTCACATGAACCCTTCTCTCTATTCCCCCACTTCCACACCCGTACGTGAACGACGACCATGTCAGCCCTCAAGGAAGGTGAATTTGTTGGTAGCCTCGACTGTGGCACGACGTAAGTTCAGTTCTCGACAGTCCGCCACGTGGCGTGAATCTGTGTTGACAATCGACTTGCAGCTCGACACGATTCATCATCTTTGATCAGTACGCGAATATTGTGGCCCAAAGCCAAGAGGAGTTTCCTCAGTACTACCCAAACCCTGGGTGAGTCTACTTCTCATCATTACTCCCGTCCTCTAACTCGAGCTTCTTCTCTTTTGACTAGATGGCACGAACATGACGCCACCGAAATACAGGAAGTCTGTGGCAAGGTCGTCGAGCAGGCTATTGCCAACTTGGAGGAAGCGGGATATAAGAGTAGCAGCGTAAAGGTCATCGGTACGCCCCCTAGGTCATAATCAATCCGCGCGTGCTAATCAGCAGGTGTCCAGGCGTCACGAATCAGCGAGAGACAACGGTGGTGTGGATCCGCAAGACAGGCAAGCCGTTATCCCGCGCGATCGTATGGGATGATTCTCGCACCCGTGGAGTGGTTGCCCATTACGAACACCTGCTCAAGACACAAGGAATTAAGGTCAATGGTCAACTCCGCAGCGGTGCAGACGGCGTTGAGGGCCTCAAGGAGTTGTAAGGCCACCTTCTCTGAGGTCAATCGCCTGCACTGCCGCTCATTAATCTGGCCTAGGACCGGGCTCCCGCTTTCTACGTACTTCTCCGTGATCAAGCTCCGATGGATGATCGATAATTGGGAAGATGTCCGCAGAGCGCACGAGGCCGACGACCTCGCATTTGGCACGGTCGAGTCTTGGATAGCATATGTCAGTCTCGGGCCACCCCGCTCCTTTGTACTCCTCGCTCGCCCGTCATTGAGAAGCTAGACAGAATTTGCTCGGTGGCGTGAGTGCTGGTCAACATATTAGCGAAGTTAGCAATGCGTCGCGGACGCTTTTGCTCAACATCCGCACACTCGAGTGGGACCCCGTCCTTCTGCAATTTTCATCAGGAAAAACTAAATTTGTGGTAGCAACACACCTAGATACAGTAGTGTCCTGTAGCTTCTATATCCTACAGATTCCTATAGTATTTTCAGATATACTATAGTAGTGTCCTGTAGAGTTATGTAGTCAACACACATTGTACTGTAGGCTGTAGCACTATATTATATCATCACAAATCCCATATATTCTTTAGGTATTATTACAAAATATTGATAAGATAAGTAAGCAGTAAGCTTATACTAAAGACTACTGAACCTGGCGAAGTAAAATAAAGTCAAGATGGCGAAAATAACAATTCACATAGAATTTAATATTCTTGTCTAGAATATTGGCTGAATTCCAAGTAGGATTAATATGTTCTTTACCAAATTTGGGGATGAGATGGCAGCTACGCTGTAGCTTGGAAACAGGAACAACAGATGTGCGGCAAAGGCGATTTCTAGTTGAGGCACCAATTACATACATACCAATATCAGGGTCCTCTGTGGTCAAAGGTGTGAACCATTCAACATATGCAAGAGGCTCTGGATGAACAGTGCCAAATGCTTCTGGAAGATTGAATATTGCACGAACACAAGCAATAGTCAAGCCTATAGTAAACCTTATCAATTTCAAGAATTCATGGCAATTTAAAGTAACATTTGTAGTTGACTTACCATCTAGAGGATTGTTAGATGTAGATTCTGATTCTTGAACTAGAACAGTGGAAAATTGGCCTGGAATAGCCTTCTTCCGAATGCCATGTGCTGCTTCTGGACGGGTTGCAATAATTGTGTCCTTTGTTGGTTTATCGGAAACCTGAGGTACAGCTGGAATCCAAACATACATCCGCTTGAAAAGTGCAAAGGTGGGATTTGCAACATAAGGAACTGGTTGTCCTAACTTCCGTAGATATGTTTCAATACAGGGAATAATGTTTTCTGCACCAAAGTCATCTTGAACAGTTTTAAGTGAGATGTTCAGATAGCTTGGCATCTTTGCAATAGAGTAGCCACACTCCGGAATATCACCAGGAGAAGTACATTGTTCCAAAGTCTCCAGCTCAGTGGGTAGAAGGCCGTTGTACTCATCTTTAATATCTGGTTCAGGGTGTTGGACTCGAATACAAGCCTCAGACTTGTATCTAGGGGCTGCCCACTGGAGGAATGCGTCGAAGCGATGGATCTTCTCTTGCCGTGTTAGCCATTTTGTCATTTGTTTGACATATTGCTTCTTGTTTGTTGCTTTATATCCAATTTTGGCATAGTCGATGTGGAGCCACTCCATACCCTCTGTATTGAAACCGGCAGCAGAGCCTCGAGACCGAATAGCATCCAGGTAGTGCTTCGATGAATGGACCTTGGGAATGTTGAAGTGTTCTCGAATCCCCAGCTCAATAAAGATCTTCTTGCTCTGATGGAATGTGGCCCATGCTTCATTAAGCTTTGCTAGCAATCGTGAGTCATGTGTTTCGAAGTGGGCATAATAAATGAAGTCTAGAACACCTCGGACAGCACGGATGACCTCTTGCTCCATGATACCAACGATGACACCAAGGAAGACTTTCTCCATATTCTTGTATTCAGTTCCCGTCCATTATGTAACAAGCAATATCCCCTTGTTAAAGTGGCGAAGAGTTGGATGGGGCAGCATGGCTTTGAACCGGGTGTCGATCTCATGAACACCCCCTTCTGCTGTGTCTATTGACCAGCTGACGATGTGATCCTTAAATAGGCCTTTGTGTAATTGGTGGAGGAGATCCGGCATTATACACGAAAAAATGTCGCAGTGAGGGAGGGCGGCCCAGAACGGCCAGATGGGACGGAGGCCCTGTTCTTCAAATTCCTCGGGTGACAGACCTTGGGATTGCTCTGTCAGGACGCGTAAGGTGTCATTGTGGTCCCGCAGGGTGGAATGCACAGGTTCTCCGAGGTCTTTGGGTCCGGCAACACACTTAGGGCAGCGGTTCTCCATGCAGCAAGTAACAAGACACTGTTCTGGGTGATCGGCGACATATGCTGAAAGGATGGGAAAGACGGTTTGAACACGACGATCTGCACATATCATTTGCACACCAGATTTCCCAGCTTCAATGAGAGGCTTCAAAATCACGCCCATTAAATCATGGAACAGTTGATAACCTTCAAACTTTCGCTTGGCTGGGGAGAAGCATTCCCCGTGAGTGATGGGGATGTAGCCGACTAGTACCGTCGCGCGTTCAGATGGTTTCCGTCGAATAGATTTGTCGATATTCCCGATTGTCAAGTATACAGGCCATGCCTGCTTATCCCCACTGAATTGCGACAGATGGGTTTTATCTGAAGCAAGGATCACCGGGGCAATCGTTGCACCAGTCTCCAAGACCTTCTGCAACGAGATAATAATATTAGAAGAAATTAGTGTGCGGGCAGCGATTGTTACGGACGGACTATCCGTATCATGTTAGAGTCTACTCTTTGGATAAAGAGTCGCCTTTAGATAAGATAAGATAAGGCAAAGCGGATCTAAGTGGAGATCCGGTCCGATAGCAGACTCTAAGCGCGGAGCATTAGAGCACAAGGGAATAAAGGATTGTGGAGTGGAGAGTGGAGCGGAGACTTAGTGAGCTCGGAAGGGACTGGAGAGCGAACGCTCCGAAGGGTTTATGGTCCTGAAGTAAGGTGATTACAAGGAGACCAAGTCTGAAGAGACTGGCCACCGTTCAGAGCACTATATATACAAGCTGGTGCTACGAGTCAACAAGAGTCATGATGACGAGGGCAACGAATCATCAAGAGCGCAGTATAGTAAGGAGTCAACACGACTAATTATGACTGGGGAAGTATAGTAACGACTCATGCGCGACGACTCACTAGTAGTCAGTGAGGAGGAGCTGCGTGATTGTGGGAAAGGAAGCCGGAACAGGAAGGTAAGCACTAAAGACGCGTTAGGCTAAAGCAACTGCTAACGATCTGGATAGTCCGGTAAGCGCGGATAAGCGGGCCGGTCGTACACATGGTGGGAAGCGATCAAGGCGAAGCGTAAGTAGACAGAGAAGGTCGACAGGCGTAACATCACTCCCTTTTCAGGGTCAAAGACGCCGGATCAGAGATCGGCGCTCGTCAATGAACGACCTTATCGTACGGGGAACCTGAAGCATGCGGCGTGTAAGTAAGAGGTGGGGAAGGTAGATCATCCCCACAGTAAGATGGGGGAAGACCGCAATTATGTAGTGGGGCCGCGAGTCTCGAATATAATAAGCTTCCGATAGGAAGCACGAAAGGGGGACATCATAAGTGGGAAGGGAGGCATCATACTCAAACGCGAGACATTGTACAAGGCGACACTGGGCAAGGGAGACGCGGAAGATGAGGTCCTTCATGATGACGATCATGGAGGGCGAGCGGGGAGGGCCTCTAGTAGTCGAAATGAGGCTCATAGCTGTCGTCCTTAGATAAAGGCGTTGGCTAGATCCTCAAAGTCAAAGAGGCGCTTACGACGAACTCCCCGACGCTTGGGGCATTCCCTGCGAAGGTGACCGGTCTGCTGACACTTGTAGCAGCGGGGCATCTTCTCGCGCTTTTTGATGTTTGCGCGACTGGAAGTCCCTCCAATAAAGCGGAACTGTGGGGGAGTTCTGTGCTTATTTATGCCCTTAGAAATGCTCTTTGCACGAGGGCGCAGATCATTATGTACGGGATCGGGAGTGGGATCTGCAGCGGACAAAGGAATTTCTCCGTCGAAGCCCTTGATGGCATCAGCGAAGATCTTCTGAGCGTCGGCGTCATCGTCCATGTCCAGAAGGAGGATGTCCATGTGCGCCAGAAGTCGTCCCAGGACATTGGCGTACTCGAGCTTCTCCAGAACCTGTAGAGCCCGATCGAGATAGTCCATCTCCTTACGGCGGAGATGGTTAGCAGTCGCTTGGATGGCGTACTGAGTACTCTTGTAGTACTGGTATTGGCGTACGCTGGCAATGAGGTCGACTGGGAAGTAATCAGTAATGACCTGGTCGACGGCTTTACATCCAAGAGAGCTGGGGTTGAAGAGGGCGATTTGGCTTGGAGAGAGCGGCGGGCAGAGGTAATCCACTGGGGTCGCCTCTAGGCTGCGCTCGTGGATGGGGTAACCTTTGCCAAAGGTGGCGTAGACTCTGGGGTGTGCCGGAGTCATGGAGTACTTGATAAAGGGGGCGACAACGCGCCTCTTCTCGATGGCGGGGTCTGGGACGAGGAAGCGGAAGTAGTTGGTGTCTGTGGGGATGTTCCACAGCCAGTCGTCGTCCGGGGGTTCACCACAGTAGTCGAGGGCCGGGGGGTGCATGTCGTTACCGTAGATAGGGGTAGTGGGCGGCGTAGGCCAGAGGTCCATAGGAGTAGAGTCGTCGGAGTTGTCCCAGCTACTATGAGAGGATCCTGAACCTTCAGAATCCTTGGACTTCTGTGGAGAAGTGCGATCAGGGAAGTGGGCGAAGTCCAACTTCTTTAGCATGTTACGCACAAAGTCTGGGGTATGAAAGGGCTGGACGAGGGCGGCAGCATCAACAGCTGCTGCTCTCTTGAGAGCATTGAGGGCGCAGATATCTTCGGGGGCCATCTTGGCCATAGCGGGGGCGAGGGTGAGGGCATCGAGGGCGGCGGCCTTCTTGTCGAGGTGTTTGAGGAGAAGGGGGCCGCACTCCTTGTCTAACTTGTCGCTTGCCTGGTCAAGTTTGTTAGCGACGCCCTTTAGGATGGTGTGGACCTCCTCGGCCTCAGTGCGTTCGCTACCCTCCTGAGCTGCCTCCTTGGCGGCTGCAGCGACGTCTGCAAGCGTCTGAAGGCTCGCCCACCTAGCGTCCTCAGTGTTTGTGCTGAAGACCTCGTCATAGATCTTAACCGCTGCCGGAAAGGTTGGGGAGAAGGAGGGAGAGCGAATGAAAGGGGCGTCCTCCTCTGCATCCGCTCGTAAGTCGTAACTCGGTGAGGTACCTGGGGATATCCGACCCGGGTTGACGAGCTTGACTCCCGTGATACTTGGGGAGGGGCTAGGAGAGTTGGAGTCGGACTCGCCAGGGAACTCGAGCTCATACGCAGGTGAGGGAGAGCGAGTAGCTGTGGTGGAGGCGTTGTCTGCATGGCGTGGCCGCGAGATCTCGATGGCGAACATCTGCAGGTAGGGGCAAGAGGATGAGGAATAGAATAAAGCGTCGTCCCCAAGGCTTAATACTCGCCAGGAGTAGTTAATGGAGCTGGAGGACGTAACGAGCCAAGTGAAATATAGTAAGGAAGTGAAAGGTAAGGACAATTGCGTGGCTCAGCAACACAAGGAAGTTGTAGAAACTTCTGTAGAAGCGGATGGGATTAATGTAAATGGGAGCAGTCTGCGGTGGAGGTGCAGCTGGAAAGTAAGGGGGAACTGGGAATGGCTGGGGTTTTTCGGGCTTTGTCACGTCCTGCTGGGGCATCCAAAGATGGGGACTTCCAAGGACGATGGGGTCGTCTTTTATAGTCTTTTGGCAAGACGATACTCTGTGAGGAGTTCTGGGGCATGCAGGTCTTGTTCGTCCACCCAACTGTTCTCTGAAACAGGATACCCGACCCATTTGACTAGGTATTGCTTCTTTCGACTTCTCCCTTTGTTTCGATGAGTCACTATTGACTCGACTTCATATTCTTCTTTGCCATCAATCAATTCAGGAGGTGGCTGAGGGAAGGTTTTCCCATAAGCTTCGGTTTCAAGGAAAGGAATTAGGCGATCCACATGGAAAACATTGTGGATTTTCCAACTTGATGGTAACTGAAGGTGGTATGTTACTGGCGAAACTTGTTTCAGGACCTCAAAGGGGCCATATCGGCGCGGGGCTAGTTTTCTTGAGGGTGCATTTATGCGGAGATAGCGTGCATCTAACCATACTTTGTTACCTGGAACAAAGGTGCGGGGTGGATTGAATGGTTTGATGCGCCTCTGAAGAGCGGCTTGCGCCTTTGCTCGAATGTCTTTTAATTCAACAAGTCGATCATGCGCCGTAGGTACTGAATCTTTAGGGATAGTGATTGATGCGGTAGGATTTGTTCCCATGATTAACTCGTGTGGAGTGTAGGTGGTGTGCTCATGTTTCCATGAGTTGTGGGCGAATTCTGCTATGGGGAGGAATATTGACCAATTGTCTTGTCTGGCATTGACAAACTCTCGAAGGTATCCCTCGATCCATTGGTTCATGTGCTCAGTTTGTCCATCTGTGCGTGGATGGAATGCAGTACTGATGTTCTGCTGTATGCCAGTGGCCTTGCATACTGTCGTAGAGAAGTTGCTAATGAATTGGGGATCTCGATCTGATATAATCTGTTTTGGAATACCGAACCAAGGAAAGAGGTGCTTAAAATAGAGGCGGGCTACGCCCTCTCCATCAATAGTTTTCTTGCAAGGCAGGAACTTTACGGCCTTGGAACATCCTTGATCGACGATGGTAAGAATGGAGTCATAGTGGTTCGAGGATGGTAGATCCGTGATTAGATCCATGGACACATATTGAAATGGTCCTTGCTCTACGTTGGTGTCGAAATGGTATAATGGGGTACGTTTCAGATGTGTGATGACCTTGTTCTCTTGACATTTGGCGCAACCTTTGACGTAGTTTTCGACAAATTGGCACAATCTTGGTCCTTCATATCGACGATTGATGAGGTGCCAAGTGTTGGAAATGCCTGGATGGCCTGCCACAGGGGCATCATGAACGGTGTACAGGATTTTGCGACATGTTTCATTGTCATCATCCAAGTAAATCTTCTTGACAAAAAGAGCTGGCGGGAGAAGAGTAACATTTTCGTTGATATTTACCCCCCTTTTAAAGTCTGTTCTTCGACTTAGAAGGTCTGCGATTATGTTACTCTTCCCAGGGAAATGGATGAGCTCGAAATTGTAGTCCTGTAACATGATTTGCCATCTAGCTTGTCGGGTTGTGATCTTTTGGGGCGCGCGGAAGTATTGCAAATTGTTATGGTCGCTCCTAATAAGGAATTTCTCCGACGTGTTTAGCAGAAGGTACCGGAATTGCTTTAATGCGCTAATGATCGCGAGTAATTCCCGATCATAAATGTCGTAATTGCGCTCGGCTGGAAGTAGACTTTTGCTGAAAAAGGCAACCGGGTGGCGTCCATCTGCGAAATCTTGGCTGAGTGTGGCGCCAACGGCAAAGGCTGACGCGTCACAGTCTAAAATGTAGCGTTTGGCAGGGTCTGGATTCCTAAGGACTGGGTACGATGTGAATATGTCCTTTAGCGTTTTGAACACTACTTGTTGGGGTTTGTCCCAATGCCACTGAACTTTCTTCTTGGTTAGTTCATGGAGCGGGCGTGCGATGAGGGAATAGTGGTCGATGAAGTCCTTGTAGTAATTTCCGAAGCCAAGGAAGGAGCGAAGCTCGCTAACAGTGGTAGGGACTGGCCATTTGGCGATCCCTTCGACTTTGACAGGGTCCATCTTGACCTGTCCCTTGCCAACGATCATGCCTAGGTACTCGACTTCTTCCTTGTGGAAGTGACACTTCTCGGGCTTAAGGAATAAGTCATTGTCTCGTAGTTTCTGAAGGACATGTTTGACCATTCGTTGGTGGCGTTCGAGGCTGCCCTTGGTGGCAATGAGAATATCATCCATATAAATTACTACGTTGCCTGTAGCAACTTCTTCCTTGAATAATTCGTCCATCATTGTCTGAAACGAGGCAGGAGAGCTGGTCAGGCTGAAAAACATGACAGTGGGCTCAAAGAGTCCTTTGTTAGTTTTGAAGGCGGCCTTCCATTCATCTCCTTCCTTAATGCGAATGTTGTTGTATCCCCATCGGATGTCGAACTTAGTGAACCACTTCTTGTCGAGAAGTCGATCAATTAGTTCCTTGATGAGTGGAAGGGGATAGGTGTTTCGGACTGTGACAGCATTAAGGGCTCGGTAGTCTTGGACCGGTCGGTATTTCCCATCCTTCTTATGAACAAAGAAGAAGGGGGAAGCATAAGGAGAGTTGGATCGGCGAATATATCCTTTAGCAAGATGTTCTTCTATGAACTTGTCCAGTTCTGGTTGCAAGTTTATAGGGACTTGGTAGGTTTTGCAGTCGAGGGTGGAAGGCGCATCGGGCAATAAGTCGATGGCATGGTCCCAAGGTTTTCGTAGGGGAAGTCTTTGAGCTTCTCTGTCACTGAATACCTTTCGATAGATATGGTATTCTTGTGGGACCAAGACATGCCAAGGGACTTCTTTCTTCTTCTTGCCGGCTTCGACAGCAAGGGAGGTGGAAGTAGTGGTCTTTCGTACTTGTATTTCTTGCTGGAGTGCATCCAATTCGGCAAGCATGGGTTCGAAGTAAGCACCATACTTGTCATCTATGGCAAGATGGGCGTTCATAGTGGTAGCAATTACTTCTCGGTCCTTCCCAGAGAAGGATGCCTTTGCCCAGTCGATGGATGGATTGTGAGAGCTTAGAAAAGGCATTCCAAGGAGCATATGGTCGGCTCCGAGGCTTGCAATGAAAAACGGATGGACCTTGGTCTTTCCGTTATGCTGTAGATTGAGGAAGGTTATTTTGGATACCCTTCCAATAGAGTTGGTAGTTCCATTGACGTTTCGCACAACTCGTGGGTTGGCGAGTTGGTGCATTGGCATATTGAAGAGCTGGACCACTTTGGGAGAAATGAAATTATCGGTAGCACCGCTGTCCACTAGAGCTTGGACAGTGGTCTGGGGTAGTCGACTGTTGGAGATCATGGTGACTGAGGCGCGAACTGAACTGGAATCTGGCATAATAACGGCTTCTGGGAACAGGACTCTCAACATCGCCGCTTGATGAGGTCCCTCTAAAAATTCACGTTGAATCGTTCCCTCATTTCTTTAAGCCAATCTTCCTTCTTCTGGTCGGTGAGTTGGGCAGTTCGGGCCGCGAGCGAGGGCACATCGTCGTCTTCTTGATACGGATCCTCCTCCTCGATTTCTCCTTCTTCATCATTAATTTCTTCAATCGTCGCCGTTTGGGCGGATGGATGGAAGCCTAATGGAGGTGGCTTCGGGCGAAAAGGCCTCTTAAATTGTCCGGAGGTGGGCTTGCGTCGTGCTGGAGGTTGATTAGTCCTGAAGTTGGACTGGGACTTCTTCTTGGCAGGGCAGACATTTGCCATGTGGCCTTGTTTATTGCAGTTGAAACAGCGGCCTTCATTCTTGAAGTGCTTTTTGTCGGCTTCTGTATAGGCTTTGCTAATGCGCTGGCTTCGATTAATTCGATTATAGATAGGGACATCTACGTCCATTGGGTCGTAGGGTCGTGGATCATGATTATAGGGATTGGAGTGTCTCCCATTTTGATTGGGAGGTGGCGGTCGCCATTGTGTGCGACTTCGAATCGAAGTCAGCATAGTGTTTTGCTTCTCATACTTCTTGAGCTCTGCTCAAGCAGCTTCTTCCCATTGCGCCAAGGTTTCGGGCGCAGGTTCTCGATATAGGACGAGTTCGAGAATCTTGGGATTCATGTGCTTGGCGAAAATGTCTATTACAGACAATTCGTTGGGCGTATATCCGGCTTCTTTGATAAGATGTCGGAATGTTGCGATGTAGGAATCGAGCGGCAATTGGCGCTGATAGAAGTTCATGAGCTTATTGTAGGCGTTCTGCTGCTTCGTAGTATTGGTGAAGGCAGCCGTAAAGGCGGCATTGAAGTCGTTCCAAACGACTTCGTCAGTACGAAGCGCAGGGTTCTGGGTAACTCGGGTCTGTATTGCTGCGAGTTGGTCGTTTCTCCAATCTTCGACTAAGTCTCCTTTAAGTCTGGAGAGCACGTAGACTATGCGGAAGTATGGGGTGGAGAACATCGTGTTCTCTTCGTTCAATGCCCAATACATATTGAATTGGTGCAAGAACTCATCCGACTTCTCTCGATCGCCATCGAAGATGTCGGGTTCTGTTCCCTTTAACTTGGGATCCTGTTGTTGCGCGGGCGCTGCTGCGGCTGCCGGTGCTGCTGGTGCTGCAACTTGCACTTGCTGCTGTTGCTGTGGCTGTTGCTGGGCCATGACTGGTGCGACTGGGGCGATCTGTACTGCGACGGGTACCTGGATCAGTGGAGCTTGCTGTATAATAGCTGGTAGTGGTTGAATCGCTTGAGGTACAACTCCGAATTCAACTGCTTGCTCTGTTAAATGTAACTGTTTGTCCAGCATGAGAGGGTTCTTGGGCTCTCCTGCGACGATTAATGCGTGTTGGAACTGGGCAGCTAGTAATTCTTCTGCTGGCAGATATGGATGTTGGCCAAATAGGGCTGGTGTGCCTGGTGCTCTGGTAGGTGCAACTGTTCGAGCTTGGTCTTCTGGTGAAGATTCTTCTTCACTGCTGGATTCACTCTCGGAATCGCTTCTGATCACTGACGGTGATACTCTGGTCTGCGCGGTAAGAAATGGAGATACTGCTGGGTCGTCTCCAAATGGGATATCTGTTTGAACTTCAAGGGTTGGTGGACCGTATACGGTGCGTGGAGATCTAGTTACAGTAACTAGAGCGGAGGTAGAGGCGGTCGGTGCGTCTAAAGTAGTCGTGGAAGTGGTGGCGACTGGGGTGTAGTCTGGATGTGCGGGGTCGTCTGGGAGCCAACTGCCTGTGCCTTGTTGGTTCGGAGGGATTTGATCTTCGAAAGAGACGTAGGTTTGTCGATCACGTTCATAAAGAAAGAACCAACTGTCTCCAATGAATTTGACTGGTTCGAATGCGTGGAATTGGTTACTCCAAAGATAATATCCGGTACGATGTGTGCCGATTGGTGACCAAACTACTTGGCCTTTGACGTGTGCTGGGAGGTTGTCTGAAGTTCGAACTTGAACTGGGATAGGTTCGTCTGGTTCGTCTAAGTTAAACGGTCGTGCTAATCAAGCCGTGTTAACTTCTGGGTAAGGCCTTCAAAGATTTGAGGGCCTTGGACATTGATCTGGTACTTTAGATCCTTCGTGCGTAAATGTGAGAACTTGATTATACTCTTCGCTAAGAGTCTTCTCTCTAAAGTGGAGGGAACCTTGTCGCATATTATACTCTTCTCTAAGAGTCTTCTCTCTATAGTGGAGGGAACCTTCTGTGTCGCAAATTGATTACTCGCTGTAGGGGAGTTTCTCCTTCGTGGTAATATAGACTTGGTCTAATGTTACGGACGGACTATCCGTATCGTGTTAGAGTCTACTCTTTGGATAAAGAGTCGCCTTTAGATAAGATAAGATAAGGCAAAGCGGATCTAAGTGGAGATCCGGTCCGATAGCAGACTCTAAGGGCGGAGCGTTAGAGCGCAAGGGAATAAAGGATTGTGGAGTGGAGAGTGGAGCGGAGACTTAGTGAGCTCGGAAGGGACTGGAGAGCGAACGCTCCGAAGGGTTTATGGTCCTGAAGTAAGGTGATTACAAGGAGACCAAGTCTGAAGAGACTGGCCACCGTTCAGAGCACTATATATACAAGCTGGTGCTACGAGTCAACAAGAGTCATGATGACGAGGGCAACGAATCATCAAGAGCGCAGTATAGTAAGGAGTCAACACGACTAATTATGACTGGGGAAGTATAGTAACGACTCATGCGCGACGACTCACTAGTAGTCAGTGAGGAGGAGCTGCGTGATTGTGGGAAAGGAAGCCGGAACAGGAAGGTAAGCACTAAAGACATGTTAGGCTAAAACAACTGCTAACGATCTGGATAGTCCGGTAAGCGCGGATAAGCGGGCCGGTCGTACACATGGTGGGAAGCAATCAAGGCGAAGCGTAAGTAGACAGAGAAGGTTGACAGGCGTAACAGCGATTATGCAGTACGCACTTGTAGATCCCACCACCATTCGCACGTCCACATATTATCAAACTTTTGATTCTTACTCTCTCCATCCGTGAACACACTCTCTGGTTTAAACCGCATATGTTTCTCAAACGCCGGGTTCCCAATTAGCTCCTTTATACACTCGACTGGATCTCGGCGCCAGAGTTCGACTTCTTCGGTCATCTTCCTTTCACCACTGGCGTCCCTGGCATCTACCCGGTCTCCCATGATCTTGAAGACCTCACACGTCCATCCAGGTACGTCAGGCAGTGCATTGATTTTATCCAAGAGCGCGTGTTTGTTGTGATATGATGGTTTGGTACGCTCTCGTGTCTTTGAGAACTGCATGAGCAATGAAGGTGAGTTCGAATAATTGCACTTACAATGGTCAACTTCAGTAACTCATCTATCTTGGCTTGGCTCACCCCCGCTGTCATTAGCCATTTCGCCAGCCCCTACTCTTTCTCATCCGCAAAGGGACTCCATAGCCCCTCACCCACCTTCTGTCGTGCGTTCTTCAGTTTTTCAAATGGCGTCTTCTTCCTCCCTGGGCTAGGTGTCCCAGCCTCTGCTGGATAGTCCTCAATAAACTCGAACCCCGGTGCATCCGAGTCTTCCAACATCTCGCCTTCACCAAAGCCTTGTCTGGGGGCATCAACATCTTTGATGTGTTCGATTGTGACCCTTTGTTCCTTGGAATCTGACGCATCCAATATAACGGGGAAGTCTAGGTCTTCTGAAGGAGAACCAGGGATGTCGTATATGTTGGAATGTGGGCTTGGCGGTGATGAGCAGCGCGGGCGGCAGCGTACGGAATAGCAGACCAACGAGGCCGAGGGTCACCGGACCGGGGATGCCTAGGAGAGTAGAAGTCAGCAGCCAAGAGTGTCGGGTGGAACTCCGAAAGCTCCGCCAGTCGGTCGGACCCGAAGCGTGGTCAAATAACGTACCAAGCAAGACAACATCTCATCGGATCACGAGTCAGACTTATGTCAATAGTTGGACATCACTTACGAGAAGAACAAGAGCGTTGGATAGTAGGGTCGAGTCATAGCAGGGGGAAAGCGGTCAGATGATCGGGACAGGTGACCAGAGGCCGGGGCAGTCTTTTGTGTCGAGTCAGGCGTTGGAAGCGAAGGGCGGAAAGGACAAGGCGTCGGAACGTCATTGGGCAAAGGAGGATCGGTCAGAGGATGCACAGGATGGCGAGGAAAGGCCTTGAGATGATGTACAGCGTCGTGCAGGACAGTTAGCAGCGAGTATATAAAGGAGAAGATAGCATACGATACAGAAGAGGAAGAATAATCATCATTCCTAGTTCGACGGACAATTCATCTCAGACGACAGGTCTCTCTTCAGTACCCAAGAGTCACCATTCGTCCCCTACCGCTTCTCTTTCATTCTCTTCTCGTTCTCTCTCTTATCAGCAGCGCGTTCCGGACAGTAATCGAGTCAAGTGTACGACTCCATCAGTTCCAGGAAGCTCAGGCAGCGTATCTAGCATATCTTAGGCGGCAACGGACTAGCGACAGTCCGACAGACAGCGACAGCAACATAGCGATAGTCTAGACAGTCTAGACTTCTTCTCAGGTTCTCAGGCAACATATTCAGCGTTATTAATTGGTTTAGTATTCAGGCTAGGAGGAGTCCCGACTACTGCTAGACTTACTGACCTCTTGAATCCGATCCAAGCCACAAGTCGCATTCCTGACAGGCAGGATATAGATCGGACGTGTTTCCGATCTTCCGACTTTTCCGACGATCTTAGATTATTGGGGGTTTGTCTTCTTAGGCAGCCTTACTTTCGATCTCGCTCCTCTCCCCTTTGCTCTTTCTGTCTTTCTTAGGACTCTCTGGGCGACATAGGAGATCCTTGTGTCCTGTGGCTTCCCTTTCCTCTCGACACACACCCTCACTCAGTTCTCTCCCTCTCTGCTCCGATCCCTATTACTATCTCTCTCTCTTTGACTCTCCCCCGACGCGCTAGGCGACTTGTACGCTTATTAGCGGTCTATTGTCAAGTAAGTCTGATGTTTCAGTGTCTTCTGTTTCCAAGCCGGAAATTGACTCTTCTCTCTGACGGTGCTTTGGATTCTTTGGTAATGCGCTTGCTTCAGCCTCCAACATCATCCGTCGACATGCAGCATTCTGCTGCACATGTGAACGGCGGCCTGGTTGTGAAGTAAACACCCTTGAGCAGTATCGGCAGGCAAAGATAGTTGCAGATGACATTCCTGTAACTTGTGAGTTGGCCGGGAACGGTGCCGTGGAACCAGGTTAACAGAATTGTCGAGAGGCGAAGGTCCCAGATTTTGCCACAAATCGGTGTCGGACACTCAAAGTTTTATTTTCTTTCTCAAGGCGGGTTGTGAACTCATGTCGTCCACAGTTTATTCACATTGACCTTTCACCCCATCATTATGCAAGGCAAATCTCGAAACCCAACGGCAAAACGTCTGGACTCAGATCTCACTGGCATCGATAATACATCTGGCGATGACATCCCTGTTAAAAGAACACAGCAGCCCGATGCTGACTCTAACATTGTTGCTGGTAAGCGAAAGCGCATCGTGTCTGCAAAGCAGGGAAGTATTGGTATGTTGTAAAGTTGGTAACTCGGATGTAATTGGAACGCTTACCTTCTGGAACTGTTTAGATAACGAAGCCGCCGAGAAAAGGTATGAGAAGCTCGCAAGGCTCGAGAAAGAAAACAAGAAAATGAAGCTCAAACTCTTGAAAGCGTCCAAGGAAGCCACAAAGACTCGAAGTAAGTTCGTCTTATTAATCCTTCAGGCACTTACCATCCGACCATCATGCATTTTAGGCATTGCTCCCCTTGAGGACCGTGATGACAATGGTATAAAAAGTGAAGATGAGCCTGAAGTTGACCAACCAGTTCGATTTTCATCATCAGTACGTTCAAGTTCTCCAGTGCGGCATGCAATACACCCACTAATGTCATTGATCAGGTTAGATCTCTTGGTGTCGTGGACGGAACTCCTCCAAAGAAGCTGCGCAAGCAAGCCATAGGCCAAGCACCACCTTTAAGTGCTCCGGACACCAGCAACGAGAACAAGAATACCACTGGCGATGACGATGACGACCCAGCCCCTTGTATCAGTGGACAGAAACGTGGTCGAATTGGCTCTCCTGTGTCCTCCTACAGGACCCAGTCTCGTGCATCATCTTCTTATGATGACGACGACTCGGACACAGCCCGTCGTAGACAGAAACCTGGTCAAACAGGCTCTACCTCTTCTTATAGGACTCAGTCTTGTGCATCATCTCATTATGATGGCGACAATACAGCCCCTCACGGACAGAAACACGGTCGAACAAGCTCCCCTACGTCTTCTTACAGGACTCAGTCCCGGGCATCATCTCATAACCGCAACGACACAGCCCCTCGTGGACACAAACAGCATCGAACAGGTAGCTCTCCTGCATCGTCCTATAGGACTCATACATCACTTTCGATGTCTCTGTTATCAGCAGATCGGAAGCGTTTTAAAACACCCCAAATTCGCACCGGAGTTCTTCTCAGCGCCAAGCCGAAGGCATCGGACTACGAAGATGTTGTCAAGCGCCGTCTTCTCAAAGCAATGTTTGTCTATGAAACATATATCTATACTGACAACGCATACCCTTCACAAGAGCTGCAATACAAACGGATAAGGGAGGCGTGGAGTATTGCATCAGCAGATGCTGAGGAGCTGTATGAGTTGACTAATCGCATGCTGCGCTTGGTAAGCATCTCTTTCGCAATGTGGACAATTTAGCATACTATGATATCTATCTAGGTCAAAGATCGTGGTCCGCGCGCTTGTGGGTTTCTCAAGGACATAACCAGACCTCACATCGAGAAGGAATTCGGTTTTATTCTGAGTACAAACAAGAGGGTCATCCGGAAGAATGTGGAGCGTTATTTAGAACTCATGGAGGGACGGATATTTCATTATAAGGTGCGTTCTCACAATGGTATTCTGACTTGGATTAGAATACACTAACACGCATGTGAGCAGGATCCAGCGATGAAGACTGGATTTGCCGAGAACGCCATCATCAAAAGAGTTCTGCGTGAAGCATTCTTTTGGCGTCCGGATGACCGTGGAATATCCCATTCCAATTCCTTTATGCCTATCCCTCTGAATCTGATCGCGTTGATTCTAACTGTGGTAAAGTGTTTTGCCATTAATCCTCTTGTTTTATATTCGATTCTAATGACATTTGTGCAGGTTGAACACTGCATCGAGGAGTGGTCCACCCACATAATTCAGTCAAAAAATTACATAAAACTGGTATATCTGACATATACATTTCTCGTAGAATTGGGTGTATCCGACAGCCGGCCGAGACAACATATAATTGGGAGTGGCCGACTATATTTTGCTGGAGGTCACAAATGTCATACTAATAGCCCATGGCCAGGTATGGATTGCTTGGCTGATACTAATTGTGTGGTATACTATCATTACATACACATGGTAGCGGCCGACCACAGTATATTTTTTATGATCAGAATATGGACCAAATATATGGTATTGGCTGACCATGCTACAAACAAGGTGGTCGGCCGATACCAACTGTATGTTCAGTACAACTACATAAATGTGGTATCAGCTGACAATAATGTATGCAAAATGGTCGGCCGATACCAATCTTCTGATCACCCACAACCAGTATCGGCCAACCATGTTACAGACAAAAGGTGGTCGGCCGATACCAATCTTTTGATCACTCACAACCACATATCTAGCATCGGCCAACCATGCTACAGACAAAATGGTTACAGCCAATACCAACTGTATGTTTAGTACAACTACATAAATGTGGTATCAGCCGACAATAGTGTATGCAAAATGGTTGGCCGATACCAATCTTCTGATCACCCACAACCACATATCTAGTATCAGCCGACCATGTTACAGACAAAAGGTGGTCGGCCGATACCAACTATATGTTCAGTACAACCACATAAATGTGGTATCAGCCGACAATAGTGTATGCAAGGTGGTCGGCTGATACCAATTGTCTGATCACCCACAATCACATATCTAGTATCTGCCAACCATGTTACAAACACCCATTTTTAATGTGATACTGGCCAACTTATGGTATGTCCATATATGTGAGGTGATCAGCTGATATAAATGTGCTATGTGCTCATACACCTCAATAAGACCACTACATGACTATGAACATGTATCGACCAGAAAGTAATAACCGAAGAGAAGCAAGTATGCAGATGATTGGAAACAAAAGATGAGAATAGGGTAAATCCATGTGCTACAAATTGCCTAGCAAGTGCAACCCTTCTACCTGTGGATGGTCCTATCCTTTAATAAGAATCAAGGACCTTCTGAGTAGGCTTGCGCTGACGCTGACTTTTTTTGACAGGGATACTATCACGGATTTCAGAGGTTTTGCTAGTAGATGGCACTAAAAACAGAGTGTGAGCTGGACATTTCTTTGTTGCAGCTTCTTCTGACCTTTGGCATTATTATTTGAGACCTTCTCCCTTGGCCTCTCCTCACTAGCATTTGGTGATGGCAATTTGCCAATCACCTCCTCAATGGCCTTGTTGACTTGTCGAATTTGCTTTACACTGAGAATTGACTCTTGAAGGAATTTTGGAGCATGTTCATCATCA
>QLOU01000031.1:0-20778 GCA_003313715.1 Russula abietina
GGCTCAGCGCAAAAAATGCTGCAGCTACCAACGAAGCCGCCGTCGAACCCCCTACCGAGGACGTTGGCCCGTCTAATCCACCGCTGCCTCCCCTTAGCTCGAGCACAGAGCCACCGCCGTCTGCTTTAGGCGAGGATAGTTTCGGTGACAATGCCGAGTTTACTGCGGATTTCACAGATGACGATATGGAAGCTGAGGTTCGTACTTCGCTCTATAACTGAAGTCCAATTAAGATGACCTATTGTTAGGTATTTGACGACGAGATAGACCCTGATAATGGGTCCACGGCTGATAAAACAGTCACATTATCGGTTGCCGAAGGTCTGTGTTTGCGTATGCTTCCTCCCTGATAGCCGATCAAACCACCCCTTCTTAGATGGCTCCAAGGTTGAGGCACAGACACCCGAAGGAACAAGGGTGGGGACACCTTCGGCTGCACCAAGTAGCTCGAAGGGATCAGGGCCACGAGGATGGTCATCCGGGAAGGGTTCGTACGCATCTGCGCTCAAGGCCAAACAAACGGACTGGCATCTTGAGTTCTCCATGGACGACCACCCATTACCACTCGACCTCACGATCTACGGTGCCATCCACCAGCATGAACTCCGCAAGAAAAAGGCTGGGTCAGGTTCGGCTCTTCCTCCTCATTTGTTGTGGCAAGGTGTATACACCATCAAGTTCAAGAAGGTCCCAGGACCTGCTGGAGGTAGCGGTGAGACCCCCGAGCCCGTCACGCGGAGCCGCTCTCCGACTCCATCCTTGTCCTCGCTTCCAGAAGATGCTCCGCATGCAAAGATTTTACGCCTGCTTCGAGTCCTACATAGGTTGAACGTTGTGGAGGCCGAACGGCAACATCATTTGAATCGTAGCTTACCTGAATCGGCGTTCGTGAACAACAAACTATCAGCCAAGCTGACGCGGCAGCTAGAGGAGCCGATGATTGTCGCAAGGTAAAGTCTAACGTTCACTCTAAGGGCCACCTCGTTTATGAATGTTGTAGTCAATGTCTCCCTGATTGGGCGCTCGACCTACCTCAACATTTCCCATTCTTATTCCCCTTCGCAACGAGATATAACTTCTTGCAGTCGACCTCGTTCGGTTATGCTCGCCTCATCCTTAAATGGCAGAGCCAACAAACTCGTTCTCAAGACAGCTCGCGGAGGGATGACGGGGTTGGCTTCCTTGGCCGGCTGCAACGACAAAAAGTACGGATCTCGCGAAAACACATTCTGGAGAGCGCTATGAAGGTCTTCGAGCTATACGGCTCGTCATCTTCGATCCTTGAAGTGGAGTACTTTGAGGAGGTCGGCACGGGCTTGGGTCCCACGCTCGAGTTCTATGCTCTCGTGTCGCGAGAGTTTGCAAGACGTGACCTGAAGATCTGGCGAGATGATGATCCTTTGCGGCCTGGTCCCTATGTCTTCCACCCTAGGGGACTATTCCCAGCACCAATCAGTGCCGAGGACATAGCAAATGATGGAGATCCGAAGCGCATGCATATCATTCGTGTTATCGGCCAGTTCGTAGCCAAGGCGATGCTGGATTCGCGGATCATCGACATGTCGTTCAATAAAGTGTTCCTCAAGCTTGCTCTCGGGGAAGAAGTTCCGCTCACTATTGACACGCTGAAGGTTCGTAGATTGCTTAGATGCGTAGATTTGTTGCTCATATTTTTGAAGCTTGTCGACGAGGACCTGGCGAAATCGTTGGAGAAGCTGAGATCCCTCACGGCGTCAACAAGGCCTTTTGAGAAGGTAAGCTTGTTTGAACGTAGTTGACCTGTTTAGCTGATATAAATGATAGCTGCAGAGGCTCTTGAGAGAGAAGGTCGATGTCGAAGACCTGGCACTAGACTTCACGATTCCAGGATACGATATTGAGCTCAGGGTAAGATCATCCCTCATCAACACTTGGCCATGAGAGCTGACTAGCCCCCAGCCAAACGGCAAGAATATTACCGTGACTTCAGAAAACGTCGAGGAGTATATCGCAGAGGTCCTCGAGGCCATCCTCGGACAGGGCGCCAGATTGCAGGCTAAGGCATTCCGAGAAGGATTCTCAAAAGTATTTCCGATCACCGATCTTCAGGCATTTGCGCTCGACGAATTAGCTATGCTCTTTGGTAACGCGGAGGAAGACTGGTCCAACGAAAGTGAGGGCTTCGCTTTTATCATAAGCACACTGAGATTTAATACTTGTCTAGCGCTGAATGAGGCCATCAAGGCAGACCATGGATTCAATGTTGAGAGCCGAACAATCCGAAATTTGGTTGAAATCATGTCTGAGTTTGACGTGCCGACGCGTAGGCATTACCTCCAGTTCCTCACTGGAAGCCCAAAACTTCCCATAGGAGGTTAGTCTATTCTATTTTATTTGGTGTTAGTCGGTTCAAGCTCACGCCCGTGCCTCTAAAGGTTTCCGTGGGCTCAATCCGCCGTTAACGGTGGTACGTAAACCGCATGAGGCACCGCTGAAGGCGGATGACTATCTGCCCAGTGTGATGACATGCGTCAACTACCTGAAGTTGCCGGAATATAGCTCAAAGACGGTAATGCTGGAGAAGTTACAAGTGGCTATGAAAGAAGGTGTAGGGAGCTTCCATTTATCTTAGTGGTCGCAAAGATAGTTAATCCCACGGTATGCATTTTGGAGATGAGCGAGTTGAATGTATCCCTTGGTAGGTAGAAACATGTCTCCTTGTAGTACGCAACTCTTGTCTATTACAATTCAATTAGTATGTTTGCTTTCCACACTGACTCGGAGTCGAGTGTGCTGAGTCAGCAATGACCTACAAACGCCAACGAGATTTGTGTGACAGCTCAAGTATTCTCTTCCTCTCCTTCCACCATGTCCAAACACCATCCCGGTACGTGCGTGTGCATAGAGTTCGATTATTTCTTGGTCTGATATCCAAAGCTTAGATCTGATTATGTGTAGACGCCAACCAGGAATAGGCAAGTCCCTCATCATTGCATATGCATGTGGCCAGAGTTTATCGCCTGACCCAGCCATCCGTTTTCTTTATTGACTTTCGTATTTTTTTTCCCTCTCCCCTTTAGCTATTGGCCGTCTCTGTGAGAAATGTGATGGAAAGTGGTAAGCACCTCTTTTTCTTCCCTTGTTTTGCGGGGGGGCATGCGGTTCGTTCGTGCTGACGAATTTCTATTTGTTGGTGTGGTTTGGTCAGTCCCGTTTGCGACTCATACGTTCGTCCAGAAACGCTAGTGAGGATCTGTGACGAGTGCAATTTTGGCACTTATGGTGGACGCTGTATCATCTGTGGATCTCCAGGTGAGTTTGGTTTTCTTTCTATTTTATTTTATATATCTCCCCCCCGCCCACCCATGGTCGGTAACTCACATACGTGTCTTATTTCCCTTTTACTCGTCTCATTTAGGGATCTCGGATGCTTATTATTGTGCCGAGTGTACGCGCTTGGAGAAAGATCGTGATGGGTGTCCCAAAATTGTTAACCTTGGTGCCAGTAGAACAGACTTATTTTATGAGCGGCGTCGTCTCGGTGCGTTTGTACCCCGCTCTCACTACTTTTTTTTTCGTTTGTATATCTGACGCCCTGTCCTTTCCAGGCTTCAAGAAGGGTTAGCTTACGCCACTATTCGTCCTCCAAAATCTTGTTGTATTATGTTCATGCGATACAAATCGACTACAGAGACAGCAAGTGGTTATTAACAAGCGAGAGTTGTGCAGAGCGTTGGTCACGTCATGAGCGGTAGATGGCATCTGTTATAACAGGTCTACCATTCGGGTTATCTAAATCAGCGAATTCTCTGCTGATAATGAGATTATATTATAAATTTGTGTGCAAAATGACGCACCGGAATTTTTTCCGGTCCACGTGGGCCTTGAACACAAGGAAGACGTGAGTGTTGTCATGGGTGTCGAGTTCCTCGCAGTCGGCGCAAAGGTCCCTAGCGCAGAAGGCACAGCGGTACCACTTTCCGACTATCCGAAGCAAGTGCCTGTCGCAAAGCGGCAGTTTATGAGTGAGGTCGCGCAGATAAGCTAGACGCACGTGCGGGGTCAGACGCGGGTTATAAATTCTGGTCAAATTACATACCCGCTGGATCCTCTGATATTTCCGCAGCAGGAGAGCCCGGTGCGGGGCCTGCTGGTTTTTTATACCTGCAATAAAGGAGGTAGGAAGTATCAGATGTCCATCGCGCGGATAGCTCATCAATTTCCTACAAGATTGGGATGATAGAAGATTCTGACTCCAAAGGACCTGGGTAGTCCACCGGCCGAGGGATTTTGATGAATACGTGCATCGGGTTGTGGACCTTGTATGACTTGAGCTCGCAGTCCGAGCACTGTAACACCGACGGCGGTTAGAGACCGAGATCCGTATTATATTGATATTAACACATACCAGATTAAAAGAGTTGGGTTTTGAGGGGCAGTTTAGACATTGGTACCTGATCCCAACGATTGGCTATGGCAAGTAGGTCTCGTCAAAACTCATCGCCCGCGGAAACATGCAATAAAACGCGAACCTCGCAACACGAATTGCAGAGTTCCAGGTGGATATAGTCTTCGCCTATCCCCGTGCCGCCTTCATTGGGGTGCAGAACTGTGCTAGCGGAGATGGATGAGACACTGCCCGAATTTGAGTGTATCAGGGGGGAAACGTCGTCACGCAAGTCAGCGAGATCACAGCCGTAATGGAGGCCGCGAGCCTGTCGAGCAACGCGCTGTACCTCAGGCTTGGTCAGCGGCATAGGAAACTTAGCACCTCGATCGTCAGTGCACTCTAACCACGGAGATTAGAGAAGAGACGATACCTTTAACATGATGTGTGACGAATTGTGCCCGCCTTCAGATGCATCAAGATTACCGGGCAAGCCAGCCGTCTCGCATTTTGAACAAAGGTTGACATCCATCGTCGTACAACTGAAACAGTAGAAAAGAGGGCCAACAATGTCCTGCTCGCAACTGCATCCACATCAGAAAAATGAAACCGAAGTACGCAAAAAAAACCCCACTCACTTGAAGCACTGGACACCGGGGTGCTTGACTAAGAGAGTATGGGTGTCAACGGACGAGAAAGCATGTATTGTTGCTACCACTTACGTGGCTCGTCCGAATTGTCGAACATTCTAGCGCCATCGCCATTCGACGTTTCAGAGCCACTGTCCCATCGACAAAGGGGTTTTACCAGGAAAGGATGGATCGGATGGATATGGTGTACCTCGCTGAGTCCAACGTCGCCACATAAGAAAGCTAATAAGCATCCGAAGAAATGAGGATGCGTACTTGTAACAGGCGAGGCAGAGTGTGAAATCGTCGCATTTGCCACATTTAAACCAATTTCCTGACAGTTGCGATTGGCACCCGGAGCAATGATCCGACGCCTTATCCTGCTCTGTTCCTCGTTCAGTTCACCCAGAACGCGGGACTACAGAAAGAGAGGGTAATCACCGACGTCCTGCCAACCATTGAAGCCTGCACACCATCTTTGGAACAAGAACGCGTGTCGTAGGTCTCCTTTCCGTTTAGGGGCACTTCGACGAGCGATTGCAAGTTCTTGCGGTGTTGGCGGTAATTTTGGGTTGCCCACACTGACAGGCAATGCGTGATCGCAGCCGACCTTTTCGAAGCAGGTATCACAAAGCTCATATCCAACGCGCGTGGTTGGGAATGAAGATCCTGACGAGCCTGAAGGAACCAATGTCGATTGGGAACCAAAGTTTTTGCCCAATATTGTTCGTGTGGGCGAATGAGAAGGCAAGGCAGGTAGGGGCTTGGAGTTCGACGAGTATATGGGCATGTTGGTGCTGGAGGAGGTATACAGTGGGTTGGATGGCTCTTGTATTTCATACTCGGTGCTGTTCCCACGATGATGGTCCGAGTCATTTGGGGAGGAGGCACGACTCTTTCCCTTTCCCACGCCAGCAGCGGCCGCAAGCGCAGTACGTGACATGGGCGTCTTCTCGCCGCAAGTCGTGCAAACGTACTTGAAATGGTCGAGGACAGCCCCACATTCCGAGCAGCCTGTAACCAGCTCGTGAAGGTGGTTAATGGCGTTGTCTGTAAGTGTGAATTGAAAAAAATGGAACAATTCTTGGAATATGTGGCTTACTAGTAGGCTGAGTCCCAGTCACGGCTTCGTACTCGAGATCATCCGCAGATTCAGAGGGACAGAAGCCAGTAAAGTTATGATACTTAGCCCCTTGATGCGAGATGCCCATATCGGAGTTCCCGTCGGAAACCGGAGGGTTATTGAGGGAGGATATGTCAGAGGGTTCTATGATGCCGAGTATAGGGTTCCGTACAGCGCTTAGAGTTTGGAACCAGGCTTCCCTTCTGTCGATCTCGAGGATAGGCTGATCACTAACAGAGGGAGGACTCTGCTGTTCCTCAAGTTCAAGGCTTTCAAATGCGGCCAAATGATCATCCGCATTAAAGTCCCTTAGATCACCCGAATTGCGCCCATTAAGCCTGACTTGGGCGCTACCCGCAGTTGTCTCTTCAGCAGATGATACACGTGAGCTGGGGTTGGAAATCCGAGATCGAGACCGTTCAAGCGATGGTTTGCTTGAAGAAGAACTGCCCGCAGAGCGCGAAGAACTTTTCAAAATATTTTCGGTAAGGGACGAATCGGCCTTGGGCTTGGCTCGAGGAGCGCACGTGTCTGTTGAGCCTACTGTCACGGCTTCGTCATCCGGAGGAGAGCTTGAGAGCTCCCCTGGGAGGAAGGATATCTGACTTCTTTCTGGAAAGCCTCCTTCCTCTCTCACTGAGGAGGTCTCGGAGAGACTGGGACTGTCGTAATTAACACAGATTTCGACGAGTACGGTGATCCTGGGGTGCCACGAGAAGTTGCGTGATGCGAAGGCAGAATCCGATGAAGCGACGGATCCCTCTTCGGTGCTGGGGTGGAAGAAGTCGATGGCTTCAACGAGCGAGACTTCATCTTTAATCGGATGCCAATCTCTTTCATTGTCCTGCCATCGTATCGTGAAGGGCACAGCCAACCCAAAGCGATTCGTAATCTGGGAGATGTTTTAGTATGAGAGAGATGGTCAAGAAGAGATCATGATGGGAGGACCTTTCCCTGGAGCCCAGCGTAAGTGCAATTGCGGGCTGATCGGAAAGAGAGCTTCGAGCTACGAGCGTTGTAGCTGCATTTGACGTCCAAAGGCTTGTCTGGAAGATGGGAGCATGATGGATCTAAGAACTGAGAGGGACTATCGCTCATCTCTGCGCAGTGGACGGTGCCAAAAGCCCTGGGAATGCCTCTCCCAGCACGCAGCAAGGCATGGCCATGACGGATTTGGTTGGGATTTTTGAACTCCGTCCGGAACTCAGATCTGATAAACAATGATCGGCAAGATCAGTACGTACCCATTATGATCTAGTGAGCTTGAGATCACATCCACTGACAACACTGGCATCCTGAAGATTACTTATGATAATACATGTACTTCTAAGGCTAAGGACACGCGGATCGCTCCTTCAGTGATGCTGCGTGCTAGCGGCGATGTATCGATGCCGCACGGTGTCTTTAAAGTTGTATTTATATTGAATATCGCCCATCCTACTGGAGTCCTGGACAATTTGGGAGGTTCCCAAGACCCTAGTCGAAAATTCCGAGTCTGTGTAGTATGGGATATCAGATGCGCATACCTCTTGCCATGGGTTGTGCTGATAAATTTCTGTTGTTGGTGGTGGGTCAGTCCCGTTTTCGACTCGTACGTTCGTTCAGATATGCTCGTGAGGATTAAAGATCGTAATTTATGTCCTAAAATTGTCGGCCTTGGTAGCCAATAGAACAGACTTGTCTTAAGAGCGGCGTCGCACGCACGGTGTGTTTGTACCCCGCGCTCACTACTTTTGTTCGTATATGTTACAGTATATTATGTTGTTCATGCGATACAAATCCCGACAAATACGATAGATACAAATCGGCTACAGACACAGCAGTGGCGAGAGTCGTGCGAAGCGTTCGTCATGGGCGGTAGATGGCATCAGTCATGACAGGTCTACCGTTCGGGTTATCTAAATCAGCAAAATCTCTGCTGAGTGATAACATGATAACCATTAATGTGAATATATTATAAATTTGTGCGCAAAACGGCGCACCGAAATTTTTCCATGTCAACGGGGGCCTTGAAAACAAGGAAGATGTGAGAGTTGTCATGGGTGTCGAGTTCCTCGCAATCGGCGCAAAGGTCCTTAGCGCAGAAGGCACAGCGGTACCACTTTCCGACTATTCGAAGCAAGTGCCTGTCGCAAAGCGCGAAGGTGTGGGTAAGGTCCCGCAAATAAGCTAGACGCACGTGCGGTTAGACGTGAATTATTAAATTCTGGTCAAGTTGAATACCTGCTGGATCCCCTGATATTTCCGCAGCAGGAGAGCCAGGCGCGGGGCCTGCTGGATCCCTGTACCTGTAATAAAAAGGTTTCAGATGTCCGTCGCGCGGATAGCTCATCTATATCCTACAAGACTGGGATGATGGAGAATTCTGACTCCAAAGGACCTGGGTAGTCCACCGGCCGAGGGATTTTGATGAATACGTGCATTGGGTTGTGGACCTTGTATGACTTCAGCTCGCAGTCCGAGCACTGTAGCACCGACGGTTAGAGACCGAAATCCGTATTATATTAATATTTAACGAATTCGGACACGACACGATCACATACCAGATTAAAAGAGTTGGGTTTTGAGGGGCAGTTCAGACACTGGTACCTGATCCCAACGATTGGCTATGGCAAGTAGGTCTCGTCAAAACTCATCGCCCGCGGAAACATGCCATAAAACGCGAACCTCGCAACACGAATTGCAGACTTTCAGGTGGACATAGTCTTCGCCTATCTCCGTGCAGCCTTCATTGGAGCATAAAACTGTGCCAGCGGAGATAGATGAGACACTGCTCGGACTTGAGCGCATCAGGGGTGAAACGCCCCCACGCAAGTCAGCGTGATCACGGCCATGATGGAGTCCGTGAGCATGTCGAGAAACATGCTGCACCTCAGGCTTGGTCAGCGGCATTGGAATCTTTGCACCTTGATCGTCAGCACACTCTAGCCACGGAGACTGGAGAAGAAACAATACCTTTAGCATGATGTGTGACGAATTGTGCCCGCCTTCAGATGCATCAAGATTACCGGGCAAGCCAGCCGTCTCGCAGTTTGAACAAATGTCGATATCTATCGTCGTACAATCGACACAGTGGAAAAGAGGGCCAACAATGTCCTGCTGGCAACTGCATCCACATCAGAAAATGATACTATAGTACTCAGGAAGGGTCACTTACTTGAAGCATTGGACACCCGGGTGCTTTACTGTCGAAAAGAGAGTATGGGTGTTAACGGACAAGACATGTATTGCTGCCACTTACGCGGCTCGTCCGAATTATCGATCACTCTGGCGCCATCGCCATTCGATATTTCAGGGCGACTGTTCGATCGGCAAGGGGGCTTTACTAGGAAAGGATGGATTGGATGGACATTGTGCACCTCGCTAGGCCCAACGTTGCCGCATAAGACAGCTAAGAAGTATATAAAGAAATGAGGATGCGCACTTGTAACACGCCAGGCAAATCGTAAAATCGTCACATTTGCCACATTTATACCAGTTTCCTGACAGTTGCGACTGACACCCGGAGCAATGATCCGACATATTGTTCTGTTCTGTTCCAGTCATACTTATTCAGTTCACCAGAACGTGGACCACAGAAGGAGAGGGAAATCACCGACGTCCTGCCAACCATCAAAGCCCGCACCCCATATCTGGAACAAGAACGCGTGTCGTAGGTCTCCTTTCCGTTTAGGGGCGCTTCGACGAGCGATTGCAAGTTCTTGCGGTGTTGGCGGTAATTTTGGGCTGTCCACAGTTGCAGGCAAAGCGTGATCGCAGCCGACCTTTTCAAAGCATGTATGACAAAGTTCATATCCAGCGCGCGTTGTCGGGGATGAAGATCCTGACGAGCTTGAAGGAACTAATGTCGATTGAGAACCAAAGCTATTGCCAAATATTGTTTGTGTGGGCGAATGAGAAGGTAAGGCAGGTAAGGGCTTGGAGTTCGACGAGTATATGGGCATGTTGGTGTTGGATGAAGTACACGGTGTGACTGGGCCGCGATGCGCGCGGGGTGGGTAGGATGGCTCTTGTAATTCATACTCTGTACTACTCCCACCATGATGGTAACCGAGGGAGGGGGAGGCACGACACTTGCCCTTTCCTACAGCGGCTGCGGCTGCGGCAAGCGCGGTGCGTGACATGGGCGTCTTCTCGCCGCAAGTCGTGCAAATGTACTTGAACTGGTCGAGGACAATCCCACATTCTGAGCAGTCTGTAACCACTTCAGGCACCAGAAGTTCGTGGAGATGATTTGTGGCGTTGTCTGTAAGTGTGAATTGAAAAATGTAACAACTCTTGGAATATGTGGCTTACTGGAATGAGTCCCATTCACGACTTCATACTCGAGATCACCCGCAGATTCAGCGGACCCGAAGCTAGTAAGGTTGTAATACAATTTTCCACGCTTATCCCTTTGAAGCTCAATACCCATATCGGAGTTCCTGTCGGAAAACGGAGAGTCATTGAGAGAGGATATATCATCGCTCGTCGAGGGTACCACGCCGAGTATAGCCTTCTGTATAGCACTTTGGTTTTGGAGCCAGGCCTTCCCTCTGTCGGTCTCGAGGATTGGCCGATCATGAACAGAGGGAGGACTCCGCTGTTCCTCTAGTTTAAGACGTTCAAAGACGGCCAAACGATCATCCGTATAAGAGTCCGTTAGGCTACCCGAGCTGCGCCACACGCTACCCGTGGTTGTCTCTTCTTCAGTAGATGATGCACGAGATCCGAGGTTGAAGATTCGTGACCGGGAACTGCCCACAGAGCGCGAAGTACCATTCAAAAACTTCTTGAGGAGGGACGAATCGGCCTTTGCTTTGGCTCGAGGAGCGCGCGTGTCTTTTGAACTTACCGTCACGGCATCGTCATCCTGAGTGGAACTTGAGAGCTCCCCTGGGAGGAAGGATACTTGACTTCCTTCTGGCGAATCCTCCTCTCTGACTGAGGAGGTCTCGGAGAGACTAAGGCTGTCATATTCGACACAGATTTCGACGAGTACGGTGATCTTGGGGTGCCGCGAGGAGCTGCGTGGTGCGAAGACAGAACTAGATGAAGCGACGGATCCCTCTTCTGTGCCGGACTGGAAGAAGTCGATAGCATCAATGAGCGAGACTTCATCTTCAATTAGATGCCAGTCTTTTTCATCGTCCTGCCATTGTATTGTGAAGGGCACAGTCAAAGAGAAGTGCTTCGTAATCTGGGACATGATATTTCAGTATGAAAGAGATGGTCGAGGAGGGATGGGAGGACCTTTTCCTGGAGCCCGTCATACGTACAATTGCGGGCTGACCGGAAAGAGAGCTTCGAATGACGAGTGTTGTGAATGCATTTGACGACTAAAGGCCTGTCTGGTAGATTGGAGCCTGGTGGATCAGAGAACGGAGAGGGACCATCGCTCATCTCTGCACGTGGAAGGTTCCAAAGGCCCAGTTACTACTCCCGGAAGCGCAGCAGTCGCAGCAATCGATTACGTACGCTGGCCCTACTCATCCACACGCGTCATCACTAGTAGCAGGTTTGATATGACGAGGTAAGTAAATAACACTTGTTGAGGCCAGCTGGAAAACTGTTTGACAACTGGCCAGCTGAAAGCGTTCCTGGTTCGCTTGCCTTACATTGGTTACCATACCGTTAGCAGCCAACCCCGAGGAACCACATGCATGGCCACACTGGCCGCATCGCATGTGTACGCTTGGGCAACAGTCATCGGCAGAACACCCGTATTATTGAGCTTCCCCTGGGATGGGGATGTACCCCTCGAAAGGTGCGAGGACTATCTCTTCTCCTATTGTGGTCTGCTTCTACGACACCTTAGAGGGCTTGAGTCCTTGACCTGCATGACGTCCGGCAAGCTCCCTCTCGTCCAATGTAACCACATTGGTGTGTTCTATCCCATATTCTTCTACGTCTCGCTCCCAAGTTTCGTCTCCTATCTTGGGCAGGACCGAACACCTTGGCACAGGAAGCGAAAGCATGCCGGGACATCGGACGCGTTTCTTAGGAACAGGCGCGTATACTGACCCATAACGAAATTTATTTCACCCTCATAATTCGAGGGTCGGATTTTCTCAGCTATATTGTTAGATGTACCCGATTTCTTGCCTGCTATGCTGGCTTAACATATCTGACAAGTGAGATGTGATCTCCCCACCATATGCGTGTGAACGGGTTCGATGTGTACGTGTGAGTACTTGACAGGTGGTATCACAGCAAAGTCCAAACCATAGCCCATTTGTCACTCCAAGTGGACAGGGAGTTGGTCGCCAAGTCACGTCGAACTGTTCTCTCACTAGAACTGGATAATTGTGGCAAATACTTACTGATATTGAATTAATCACGTAGCTTTGTAAAAAAAAAATTGAACTGGAGGAGTCATGATGATGCATTTATGAAGCTATGACCGGTTACCTTATGGAACCAATAAGGTACGAAAAGCAAAAATAATCAGGTATTGTCATGGGAATGAAGTCCGAGGTGTAGTGAAGAAGAGATGAAGGAACGGTCAAAGCTAAGGATCGCTAAGACCGGAGAGCAGTGCTAAGAGCAGAAGAACTACGGTGATGCCGAAGTTATCACCAGTCGTTAGCTCCGGTTGGCGTTGCATGGCGACTTGAAAAAAAAAAGTTTGAAAGCTTGATTGAAACGTTGCACTGTACGGTATGCGTATGTCCTAAAAAAAGAGGAACCCTAAATTGTGCATAAACATTTCGTGACCACTATCAGGCGTGAAGCTGGCCGCCGAGCGGCCCGGGAAGAGCCTGTACAGTAATACCCATCACCTCATCACCTCACTATTGCTTCATGCTCCCAACATTCAAAAAGCCTACGGGTCATTGGTCACCCCGGCGACTCCTCTCCTCGGATATGTAGTGATGTTGGTATGAATGTTGCCACGTCCAAAGTTTGAGGAAGCCTGCACCCCGGGAGTTGAACACGCTAGGATTTACCGTGACTGTGGCAACGGGTGTGGAAGAAAGAGAGATGCACCGTCACCAATACATCAGGATAAAAATAACCCGCTCACGGCATATTAAAGGCAGGGGGATCGGACGAGGAACGGTAGTACACTGACTGACTTCAGTGAGCGACACCACCTTCCGCATTCGAGTCTATCCATTTCACAATGAAGTCCACTCTCTTCGTTGTCGTCGTCGTCGCCTCCCTCTCTACTCTAGCCGTTACCTCACACGTCATTGCGCACGAACGTCGTCAAAATACAAATTGTAATCCCAATGGCTGGGTGCAGAACCCTACCGGCTGTGCAACCTTCACATCTGCTCATAACTGCGCAACTCCCTGTAAGCATTATGCTCGTTTTCATTGGTGGTACCCCACGGAATCCACGCTGAGCGCGATATCCTTCTGCAGCATGCGGCGTAAATTCCACTTCTGGGTTCACGTCCGCGGTCAACGAGCTCGCATTCGGTTCTGACCATAGTTTCGGTGATGCTTGCGGACGTTGCTTCCAAATAACCCCAACCGCGGACCCATTCGATCCGAACTACCAGGGCCCGTTTGGGAACACCATTATTGTAAAGGTTAACAATTTGTGCACTAATCACCCAGGATCAGAGCACAATTGGTGTGGCCAGACGGTCACTAATCCGCAGAACGACTTTAATGTGTCCATGCAGTGCGTTCTTGCAATTAAGACATGGTATGCTGACCATCGAAACGAATCGTAGCTTTGATCTGTGTGATCTCTCGGGAGCTTCGCAGGCTTTCTTCCCTGGTAACCGTCTCGCGATGAAGGGCGATTTTCAAGAAGTGCCGTGTACATTATGGCAAGGTAGTGACGGTACACCACTCTGGAATGGCTCGTGCATGGCCGATCCGAACGCTGCTTTCTGGCCTACACCAGCGTGCGGCAACGAAGGTATGAAGTGTTCATCTGCCTGCGCCGTGACGTGATTTTGATCAATGTGCACGTTAAGGATCCGCACCTTGTTGAGTGGACAACGCAAAATAAGACAAGATGTTCGTATGGCGGTAGCGCGGGACTACCGGAAGATGATATATACATTCAAAGTTTTGGTGGACGAGCTGCTTCCTGTAAACGTACACGGGATCGTACTGTATTATCACCGCTAATTTTCAGACGAGACATTACGTCGCTAAATACTGAATCATTCATAAAATGTCATAGCCAAAAGAAAGGAAAGGATGCGAGACATGAAGCTGCATGAAGGGTGACATGCGGTGCGCCTCTTCTCTAGGTCGTCTCTACGCTGTCACAGCCACGCTTGATATACTGTATTCACTGTAAGAGCACACAAGGTGAAATGACTCAGAAAGTGGAACCTTTGATATACCGAACAGTAAGCCATCTTCAAGGCCCCAAATCTCGTTTAGGGTTCACACGAAGCGAGTCTCAGAGGCACGCCGGTGCAAGTACTCGTGCGTCTGGACTGGCTCAACGTAGTCCAAATCCTGCCACGTGGACAGAATGCACCATGTCTCGCGCGAGGAGCCGTAAGAAAGGCCCTTCGTTGTGATTTGGTCCGACATGCGTCATGCATCATGGTTGGCATGGATCTAAGCAGGCAGGCTAGCGTCAAATAGTAGTATTCATTCAATACTCTGCATAAGGTAAATCATTGCTAGTTTCATTTCAGAGAGTCAACGAAAATAGGAGAGCCGACTTGGAGCACACGACTCACAATACTAGATGGGGCAACATCCTAGGCTGAGGTTGAACAATGACTGCGACAATACTCTGTTGATTTTCACGTCTAGTAAGGTCGAAGACTTCCACTCCGACACCATGATGAGGTCGGGGTGGTGTATATGGCGGCTTCATGCTTCATGTCTGCGAGTGACAAGCGTTGCAGGAGTCTGTAAGCAGAAAAAAAATATTCTCGTGTTGATTGCGAAACGCGCACGTGATCGTGGCAGAAATGAGAAACAAACTTGGGCCTTGGGCGAACTTATTCCATCCGAGTCCAAGTCCAAGTCAACAATGTGCAAATAGCCAGAGATAATCTAGGTGACTAGGTGACAGTCATAGCTGGTACACGAGCCTTCGACCCTTGATGCAACTGGGCCACAGGAAAATTCACATGGTTAGAACATGCTACAATTCTTCGTCCGGGAGGGCCGCCATAGAAAAATCAAGCGTGGGGATGTTACCTAACCGATGTTTCCTGAGCATCTGCGTGAGATGTCGCCTGTGCGGCAATGGTATGCGTCTTCAGGATCGGAAGGAGTGCCAGCTAGAAAGAGGTACGATGACACATGTCAAGCCGAATTTTGAATTTTCAGTTAGCCAGTGCTTGCACAGTTTTCCGGCCGGCCTTGCCAAGTGTCATTACCTTTTTCACATCGTTCCGTATCGCACGCATCCCTTCTCACATATCAGCACTATATCACCCGCGCATTACCTTATCTCAAGAATAACGGCCACCGCCAGGAATTGAATACGCTAGGTTTCACCGTGACAAGTGGCAACGAGTTGGGGAAGGAAGGAAGGGATGCACCGACACCAATCGCAATCGATTGCGTTATGACAAAACTAACCCGCTCACGACATTAAAGGCAGAGGGATTGAACGAGCAACGATTGTGCCACTCACTGACTAACTTCAGTGAATAACATCATCTTCCGCATCCCCCAAGTCCATCCATTCACAATGAAATCCGCTCTCCTTTTCTTCCTTGCCTCCCTCTCTACTCTAGCTGTTGCCTCACACGTCATTGTACACGAACGTCGTCAAAATTCAACTTGTGATCCCAATGGCTGGGTGCAGAACCCTATCGGCTGTGCGACCTTCACATCTGCTCATAACTGTACACTTCCCTGTAAGCATTATACCCATTTTCGTGTGTTGACTCCACGGAGCCCGCGCTGAATGTGATATCATTCTGAAGCATGCGGCGTAAATTTCACTTCTGGGTTCACGTCCGCGGTCAACGAACTTGCATTCGGTTCCAATCGTAGTTTCGGTGGCGCATGCGGACGTTGCTTCCAAATTACCCCAACCGGGGACCCATTCGATCCGAGCTACCGGGGCCGTTCGGGAACACCATTATTGTAAAAGTTAACAATTTGTGCACTAATCACCCAGGATCAGAGCACAATTGGTGTGGCCAGACGGTCAGCAACCCAAAGAACGAATTCAATGCGTCCATGCAGTGCGTTTTTACCTTTTCCAATTAGGACATGGTATGCTAACATCAAAACGAATCGTAGCTTTGACCTGTGTGATCTCACGGGAGCCTCGCAGGCTTTCTTCCCTGGTACCCGTCTTGCGATGTACGGCAATTACCAAGAAGTCCCTTGTACATTATGGCAAGGTAGTGACGGTTACCCCATCTGGAATGGCTCGTGCATGGCCGATCCGGATGCTGCTTTCTGGCCTATATCAGCGTGCGGCAACGAAGGTATGAAACATTCACCTGCCTGCGTTCAATTGTGACATGATTTTGATCAATGTGAACACTAAGGATCCGCACCTTGTTGATTGGACAACCCAAAATAGAGGCAAAATGGTGGACGAGTTGCTTAAATGTACATGGGATCGTACTGAGGCCGCTACTTTGCAGGTGACACCAAGGGTGACACATTACATCGCTAAATGCTGAATCAGATTCGTATAAATCACTGGCGAGTGAGCCATTATTGAAGGCATCACATCGTGGTGTTGGCACTGAGTACTGAGTACTGAGTAAAACGTGAAACGTGATGACATTGGCCAACTACGAGTAGTCATATGTGTCTCAAGTCACGTGTTCGGAGAGGAATGAACCCGAGGTGTTGTGAAGAAGAAATGAACTTGTCAATGACCAATGACTGCGCCGCAGCGGCCTGCCGCACAATCCAACTACACACAATGCGCGGCAATTATTCATCTCACTGGTCGTCTCGACACCAACGCACACATCTCTTTCATTCTTTCGGACAGTGGCATGACGATGAATATATTAGAACCAACTCATGATAATTGGCTTATGCCGCCACTACCACAGGGTGATACCCACCCCTTCAAATAATGAATTTTTATGGGTTTTCCGGGGGTACAAAGCGCGGTTACAAGTTCTCACTGCAGGTTGACGGTCAGTGTTCAACGCTCAACATTCAACCGGCGCAGCTTCTCTGGGTCTAATCTTTCAGTGCTTAGATGAAACCCACAACACTCAGGCCGTAGCCCTTTGGCATGACAAATTCTGTCGCGCATATTGTGACGATGACATCTCCCAGCTTTAATCGAATGGGGATCATCCGCCAGTGCAGTCCATCGGTATATTAATAGTGCCGATATTAAGGGAGCATTATAGTAAGCTATAATAACGGCGCTGCCGCATCCGCAGACTGATATCGGGTCCCCTGACTACTACTAGGATCCACTGTGGCAACGGTTGTGCAAGAATGGAATAGATGCACACGCCAATCGTAGTAACCCTACATCATGTGGACAAAAAAAAACACCATCTCCGCTCACAACAGACATATAAATGCAGAGGAGATCAAACCAGAAATGGTGGTCTACCGACAGCAGCGATCTTACCATCGGGAAGTCCATATTACCCACGATGAGATCCGCTCTCGTACTCGCACTTGTTTTCCTCTCGACCTCCGCCACTGCCTCTCACGGTATCGTGCACCAACACCGTACCGAGTTCACTGGCCATAACACCAGGGACAACGGTCACTGGTGCCAAGCACCCGCTGGCAGTGCGTCCTTCACGGCGTACTCTGGCTGTAGCTACCCCTGTAAGCTCTGCGTTTGTTTCATGGTTTATTACTCTACAAAGCCCACGCTAACTGAAACGTCGTTTCGCAGCGTGCGGCGTTACAACCTACGGGTTTACCGCTGCAATTAACACGTGTTCATTTGGTGCTTTTTCGGGTTCTGGAGACGTTTGTGGGCGCTGCTTCAAGATAACCTCAACGAAAGATCCATACACGCCATCATTCAATGGCCCGTTCAATAGCATCGTCGTAAAGGCAAATAATCTGTGCCCTCATTCTACAGGCAACACTCCACCATGGTGCGATCAGTCTGTCTCTAAACCTTTCAATCAATATGGCATGTCCATGCAGTGCGTTCTTACCTTCTCCGTCATATCCGTGGTATGCTAAAAATAAAACCAATCATAGCTTTGATCTGTGCGAGGATTCGGGAGCGGCGGCGGCCTTCTTCACGGCTGGCCGTCACGCGATGCTTGGCACCTTCGAAGAAGTGCAATGTGCAGGTAACTGGGAAGGTAGTGAAGGTGGCAGCCTCTGGGGTGGCTCGTGCATGGCCAATGACTCCACTCCACCCTGGCCAGGTATCGGGTGCGGCAACCGAGGTACGAAGAATTTATTCGCCTGCGCCTGATGTAGTTTTGGCTAATGTATTCTCTAAGGAAACCCGCCCCAATGAGCGGATGGTACGAATTACGGCATGATGTGACGAATTGCGGTAGTGAAGTTTATGGAAGATTGGAAGGCGATGCACACATGGATCCAGATGAAGTGAGGACGGCTTTGGGACAAAGGGCGAGAAGACGGTGTCGATGAGGGATCCAGAAACTAGCTCCGCAGGTAGCTCACGGGGAGTCTTCTCTGTTGTCTGCTGGAAGTTCTCAACTCATAACCGTACACCGAGACATAAGGGCTTGGTTCGTGAGAGACCCATGTTTAGCGTCGCCCCTTCTCTGGCATGACTCACTTAGTAATACATTTTTTTCTTACAAAGGAGAAGGGAAAGCCATAAGTGTCCGTGAAATGGCTCGGTCCATTCGGGAAAGGCACGGACAACTTGAAGACGAGTCAGAAATACTGATCAGGAGGAACGTTACATCGACAAGAAGGAAACATCGTGCCAAATTTTCATGCATGAACAGAAAAAAGAATCCGTGTGGCGTCGTCCAAACAGAATACACACGTGATCGTGGAAGCTGGAAGGCCGGGACTGCTCGTGCGCATCCCTGGTGCGTTGATTCAGAGTCACCGCATAACGTCTTGAAATTATGCACAATAACGAGCAGCTGATTATCAAGGTCCCAGTCCCGACCAGAATTACTACTCCGAGTCGGGCATGCGGATGGACCTGACCAGTCGCAACACGGTGATGGCTTCAGCAGGCCCTACCAGTGGTGGGTGCTTAGGCAGTTTTTCCGCTGGCGCTACCGTGACATCATTCGGTATCAAAATCAAACGCCTCCCTTCTCACATATCAAAACTATGTCACCGCCTCATTTCCCTCAACCTCTAGAAATAACGGCCGCCTTCACCATGAGATGCTACGAACCAAACATAGAAGAACAATTCTACGCCGCAGGATACTTCTGTGAAACTTTCAAAGACTCAGATGTAGAATCTTCTGATTTTTTTCTCCTCATGCCGCGGTTTCTTACAGTGCTTAGGAGTATATTATACAGGGGTGACTTTGGACCAAGTTTTTGGTGTGTAACTTGTCGTTTACATGTACCAGCAGAAAGTTTCTGATGCACTGAAACACGAGAAGTCACGTTGCACCGTAATGAACGTAGCAATAGCCTGCAAGACGAAGGGCTGTCTCAAGGCGCGTATTCGGAGAGGAACTGCGGTTATGGGTGAAGTTTATGACTCCCGCATATTCAAGCTTCGAATGTTTTAGGAAAGGTGACAAAACCTCCTTTATTCTTTCCATCAGTGGCAATCATTACGATGAATATCTAGGGACCAACATATAATAATTGGCCTACGCCACCATCTTCACAGGGTTATGCTCACCCCCAACAAATTGTGAAAAGTTTATGATTTTCCCAGGAATCAAGTACACCGTTTCCCACTGCAATCGGGTAGTGATGCATGTGATGAATCGGCGCTGGCTTCTCTGAATTCAGTCATTCAATTCAAGTTAGCTAATCGTTTTATCACTCACCGCCACCTTGAAGGGAGATGGTCACCGTTGTTGACTTCATAGCACAATATTTGGGTAAAACGCACCATACTGACTCTGTCATGAATTGGCATGATAAGGCTAGGGGCACATATTGTGACTATGACATCTCCACACCAACGAGATCATCCGCCAAAGCAAATACTGACATAGAGTTGACTCAGATATCAAGTACCCTCATATTAAGGTAGCGGCGCAGCCACATCCGAAGATCGTGGGTAGCTAATCCTCAGGATTCAGTAGCAGATGTCCCAACATCAATCGTAATCCTGCGTCATGGTAAATAATAATAATACTAAATCCATCCCGGCTCACGACAAGCATATTTAGGCAGGGTGTATGAATCTAGAAAAAGTAGTACACCGTACGCTGACTGTGATGTCCTTCCTCAGCGTGCGGCATTACAACGTATGGCTATACCGCTGCGGTTAACACGTTTGCATTCGGTGCCTACTCGGCTTCTGGTGATGCTTGCGGGCGCTGCTTCAAAATAACGTCAAACAAGGACCCATACTCGCCGTCATACTCGGGCCCATTCAATAGCATCGTTGTGAGGGTTAACAATCTGTGCCCTATAGACGGCAATCAAGAATGGTGCGGCCAAACGGTCTCCCATCCCCTCAACCAATTTGGCATGTCCATGCAGTGCGTTCTTAACTTTCCCATTAGAACCTTGGTATGTTGAAATAAAAGAAATCTTAGCTTTGATCTATGCCAGGATTCGGGAACAGGGACGGCTTTCTTCCCGTCAGGCCGTGGCGCGATGCTCGGCACGTTCGTAGAAGTGCCATGTGAAGGTAACTGGAGTGGT
>QLOU01000035.1:0-18343 GCA_003313715.1 Russula abietina
CCTCTTCCTGTGCCTCGGGAGCCAAAGGTGCAATGACGTCACCTTCCATCACATCCCAATGATTGCCGTTTGCTTTTGGCGTCTCGAACACAGGGCCGGAGCTGTGGCGTGCCCGCACTGTCTTGCGTACCGAACTTGAGAGTAAAGCATGTCCGGGTGTCCGGAGTCCCAACTTTTCGTCCTGTACAGGTAGATTTGCCTTTGCAGGACCTGGAGTAGGGTCCTGTACCACGAGGCGCTGACGATTGGCAAACGGCGTCTTATCCCCCAGCGGTCGTACAACGGAGTTGACGACGGCCTTCGAGGACAGCACTTCCTTGGGTACTTTCCTTGGCGACCCTGCTTTAAATTATGAGCTTTGAATCGGACGGGAGATGCTATTTTGTAATAGGTTATTTACCTTTCAGCGGTGTCTGTAGCTCTACTCTGAGCGTTTTCGCGGTGCGGGGGACTTGCAAAGCGTTTTCCCGAAGAATCCCCCTGGCTTTCTGAAGAGCCTTACCCGGGGTTCTCGCATGTAAAGGGCGGTTCGCTGTAAGAGGAGCTGGGCGAGATGTTAACATCCTTTGTAGATGTAAGATGTAACAGGAAGGTCAATTAAAATATGAACCACGCGTCAAAATCACGTGCATATCCACGTGATCCCACACAACGACTCGAGCAAGCAGAACCGTGACAATTTCGAGAAATGAGAACAGCGTTCTTGTTAATTACTACCGATCAGAACATGCGAGTAATCATCACCTAGGGGACTGCCGACTCGGATACACCTTTCTGAGACCTTCTCCTTTTACGACCCCATGCATCTCCACCCCAAAGTTCCGACTTGTTGAGTTCTTTGGCCTTCTTCTCCACAAGAGAGATGGCGATCGCTTTCGCAGTCTCATAGGTGGTGCTATCTAAAATCGTCTCTACGAGTGGCCATGGATTGTAAATTACGGACTCGGGCGTGTCTGATTCCTGGCTGTTGGACGGGTGGATTTTAAGGCGGTGATTTCTCAAGTGCTCCCACCGGTCCCCTCTCCATGAACAGCCGGGAGCTTGACACTGGAGCCAGCGTGGCAGATGCGATAATATATGTCGCTTTCTTTCCTGCAAACGGCATAAGATTGCAGAACAGATAGGACAATTCTTGTCTTTATTGTGCATGCGGCCCTTCGTGGTAGATACCGTAAATCCAATGCTGGCAGCTTTATTCTCGAGGTGCGAGGGTGCGACGCTTGTAGGTTGCGTATCGCTCATAGTGCCGGGCGTCGGCGCTGGGGCCGTCTGCGGGATATACTGTAGTGTCATGAACAGTTCTGGTGGGGATGGAATGTAGAACGCCACGCCACCTGATCATCCCACTGCCCAGGTTGAGCAGGATACGTGCCCATGCCCTGACTCCACCCGTTGTCGCAAACAACGTTATTACGAACCATGTACGACTCCGATGAAGCACTGGTGACGGCAACTTTATTCTTCGGCGGCAAGGATGCGAGACATGGGGGTTCCATATAGCTCGCAGGGCGAAACATCGGTCGTTGGGCCGCTTGTGTCGTAAAGATGGGGAACTAGTAGGAGCAATTTTAGACTCCTGGTCAACCAAGATGTATAACGACAGCTCACCTCTACATCCCTTCGTTCAGCGGGTCCACTGGCAGGATGTACACAGGTGTCCTTATGCCTCCCAGGGTCGTAAAAAAGGTTATTGCTGACCGTGGAAGGCACTTGTGGCTCGGAGGTATAGTCGCAGAAAAGAACTTGCGGGGGAATTGCACGGGTAGATCCCTGGTGAAAATGAAACGGAGATGCCTCTTTGTAGGTAATCAGGTAAGGTTGTGTGTGGAAAGGGAAAGGGGGTCCAGGGACACCTGCGCTTGGGTATGCAATCGACGGAGCTCCTGTCGAGTTGACACCTTGGCTATGGCCTTCAGACAAGCCAGAGTCATACGTCGACAACGAATTAGAGTACCGATAATCCAAAATCCACGGAAGGTCGTCAGGTCCGTTCCCGTCCATGGATGTCATGAACCGTAATTCGTTGCTCACGGAACAACCGAAGGCGGGGGATATGTTGAGAGCTCCCTCAACTATATGGGGGATTTGGCGCAGCCCCGCATACAGCTGACCTTATAGTGGTAGGTTAATGGCACCTGTTGGGCAAATGAGTGCCCTTCCTTTCCTATGCTCGAGGAAATATGCTGGCTCTGTGGCTGAAAAATGGAAAAGAAGAGAAAAGGTGCCAATGCCGAGCATTTGGGACCTTGGAGGTTGGTAGTGCCTCATCGTAAAATTGAGGCGTGCAAGTTTCCCCCAAATGGCTGTTTGTTCACCGCCCAATTAGCTAGACTGGGAATTTGTTTTTGTGCCAATAGGGAGAAATAAAGACGAGGGAATCGGCAGTCATGAACTGTGCATAAATTTTTCATGGTTAAGTACGACAGAATGTAGGACGCCCGTCCTGGGGGGCTGCGCATTGGCACTAACACAAGAGCAGTTGTCCTGGTAAATTGTCAGCAGTTAGAGAAGAGCGACGCCGCGGCGAGCCTGAGCATAGGCCTGCAGGGCATTATTCCTGTGAAAACATTACTGAGTCAGTTGTTAGGGCACAAATAAAACAATCGGCACCAATAACAAACCCCACTCGTCGGAAACAGCCTCTAGGCGGTCTGATTGAATGCGATGAAATAGTTTACACACTGTACCTGTGTCAACTTCGTACACACCGACCTTATTCGCCAATGATGACGCGATGACGCCGGGTGACCGGCGAGGTTACTCGGTGGCGATGCACGCGCCTTAAAAGCCTTTCCATTAAAAGTACGTGCTCACTGTTCAGTATCAACTATGCCATGGGAAAAAAATCGGTCCATGGTCCGACTGAGCCACTCACTCGGACTCACCTTCCATTGGATGCGGCTGGAGTTAATGCGGCGAAGGCGTAGCATGCTGTGTCACTTGTGTGAGAAGGTATACGCAGGCACAGATAAATGCACCCCAACGCCACTCCCGGTTGCGTACCCCCTTTGATGTCCAAACGATTGTCCTTTTTAACTTGACTCCCCAAAAATAAGCTAAATTGTGGCACCCAAGAGCTGTGATGCGCGTCATGCTAGGGTGTGAGGCAATTATAGAGTGGTGTCAGTGATTGATGTCTCGTAGGTCGCCTTCATGGGTCCATGCCTGCCGGGGCCAGCTGACTCGACCGCTAAAGGGGTACATTGCCTCCGAGAGAACTGAGTTAGTAGTGCCTTCAAGGGCACTTCTCCAGAAGGTAAGTTGAAAAGTTCCCCATTTACGCCGCGGTAGATCGGAAGGAAGGCTGGGCGCCGCCGCCGCAGACGTTCGAGTCTGCAAACAATAGTGCCTTGTTAGCTACCATTATGCAGGGTCCATGGCGTCCAGTCAGCAGTGCATCCTCGGCGGCGTTGACTTTTCTTCTAGAAGTCCTTCACTGCGTCGTCGGACTGTGATGGTCCGAGTCGGAGCCAAGAGATGGTTCGTGTAACTTCGCAGTAAGAGGAACCATCATTCGTGATGGTCATTTGGTTTGCTCCGTAGCAGCGCTAGGTAATGATCGCCATGACATGTTCTTCCTGATGGTCATCGGACACAGCGTTGAGGCGCGTCAGGCGCGACCGTCGCCGGGGGCCGGGCGAGGCGCCGGCAGCGGCCGACGGAAATTGAAGTTCGGCTACAAAGAACATTTCTCAAGAACGTTTGCATTTGCATAGCGCAGCCAAAGACAAAATGTAGAACTCTATGATTGACGGTACAGACCGAATCGGAGTACAAGTGTTGCCGATGGCGGCGTATTGGCTTTTACTCAGCCATTTGGACGCTCTCTCACGCAATTTGGAATTCGTGTTCCATTCTAACATATCTTGAGTATTGTGATTCAAGGTTGATGAGAAAGAGGGTAAAGGATCACAATAGAACGCTCTATTTTCTATTCTTGTTATCTATTGGAGGGATGTATGGGTTTCTATTCTGTTTTGATCGCCTGAAATCTAGTGTAGGGTATACCCGCGGCTACGAAGGGTGGCCGCGTATGCAATCTCCAACAAATAACAAGTCATAGAGCATCCCTCAGATTCTTCCGTGAGAACTCCCGTCGATTTCTTCAAGCACCGAACAAACAACGCTGGGATGCATCGCTTATTTGCCTTGATGGGCATGTGATGTTCATTATCAACCAGACCTTCGGCCTCGCTGCGAACGGGTTACTCGACGCCATTGATTGAGCTGCCTTGGGAGAACATCAGCCTCAAGCTTCAGGAGAGGAAGCCCACGAGAGACTAAGCCGATGACGAGAGGCATGAATATGCGCAACATAAAGGTTGACAATTACCGGCTTGAAAGGGCGGGTAATCCGGGAAAACGACGAGCGAGGCCAAGGAGGCGTTGGCCTCTCGAGAAGGTTTGCGCTTCATTTGAGGATCGGTCGAGCTCGCAGGCACGGTTCGGGAGATGGAGTAGTGGTGTAGGGAACGGAGGGCTGATCGGCGGAGAGAGCACCAAAGCCGGGACTAGATGAGACACAGCCGTAACGCATCTGAGGAGAATTGAAGGAGTTGGCAGAGGCGAAAGACGGAGAAGAGGGTGCGGGATGGGTGGGGCCATGGCGGGTAAGCGCGATAAGTCAAGAATTAAAGGGGGGGAAACAGCTACTCTGTATGGAAGAAAGTAAAGGATGTAGGCTGCACACAAGGAGACTTTTGAGGGAAGTTTCGCAAGAAGTGTGTGGCATCCGAGATGTCGTATGCGGAGGTTTTGTTGTTACGAGTGAGAGCTCAAGCACTCGGGGATCTATGGGGATGAGGACAGGTGGTATGGAAGGGATGAAGCTTGATTCAACGAATACAGTGCGAGTTCAGCTTAGTGAACTAATTATTCAGACCAGTGAAAAAGGCGGTGTAGAGGAACTGGCAGGGGTTTAGCGTGCCAGTCGTTATAGTTGCTACAGTAGGCCGTGGTAAGATGGAGGGGTGGGTGGAGAAGGAGCGAAGAGACGGCCTGACTAACCTGACTGCTCTCGTTCAGCCCGTGGGGGCCATATGGCCCGGGTCTGAATTCTTCAGCCTCTTGCACCTACTACCCCACGGATTTCCGGATAATTCCGGCTTCAGGAGCTCTGAAGCCCTTCCCCTTACCATCGATATAGCGTCCCTCTGCGCGGCCTGAATGCCTAGGGTACCTTCGTAAATCCTCCAGATTAATGGCTGTGGATCATATATCCTGCATTCGTCCTCGTCCGGCGCCCGAATACCGGACGGGTGACCATCACTACTCCAATGCCTTAAGAAGACATCGAAGCGATCACCTCTCCAATTGCAGTCGGGTGCCGGACAGTGAAGCCAGTGGGGAAGATGGGTCAGCAAGTGTCGTCTTTGATCTTGAGCACGGCTGAAAAACGATGGGCAGCGCGAGACGAGGCAAGGCAAGCTCTGCGGGCGTCTCTTCTGAATCGGAAAAACGTGGTGGGATCCTGCCTGGGGAGAGAGCGCCCGCGCTGGTCGTTGTATAGAGCCGACTTCGGCCACGAAACCCCAGTTACCTTCTTGAGTCGCCTGCGTGACATCCTGCGGGAACGCTCGGGGGGCTTCCATGTTGTAGCTCCCAGGGTTGAATGCGGGGTGGCCACTGGTCAGCGGGGGCGACTGTGTGTGAGGATGATGATGGTGGTGATGTTGGTGATGATGATAATTTTCGGGAGGATGTCGCGGGGGAGAAGTATTCGACAGCTCCCCCTGAGGCGTGCCGTGAAAAATTCCACCCGTGTTGTGGACTGGATTCGTGTAAGGTGTCGGGGGAAAGGGGGGTCTAAAGGATTGTCCTTGATTGTCCACGATGGCCTGCGGTGTTATTGGGTAGGTACCGCGACCTCGACCTCGGGGTTGACCAGTGAGTCTGTTCTCTTGTCGATTGTCTCCACGCCTCTCGAAGTGTGGGGCCTACAAAATGTAGCGATTACTATTATTGTTGATAGATAGACGGCAGGAAAACTAACTCGGAGAGGCGAAAAAGAGTCAAAGCGGTTTTGGTTATGACCAGGGAAGTCCCTGCCGCTGTCATCCATCGGTAGGAAACTTGTTTTGGATGTGTTTTCGCAGCACAGCGACAGTCACTGTCAAGTGCAAGCTGCGATTTACATATTGAAGAGAAGAGCAACTCCAGTCTGTGAATGCGCTTTACTAGTAAAGCACCGCCCGGAGTTAGTATTATTAGTTTTCCGGTTAGTGCAGCAACATGGGCACCTATTAAACACCGCTAATCGCCAAACACCTGTACCTTTCGGGTACTATGTGGACTTGGAGCTAATGCTGTGGCAAATAACTATAAAAACAGAATGAGAAATGGCGAAAATCAAGATCAATCGAAAGCTACAGTTACTCACCATTCCCCATGCAAGTTCTGGCGCAGCTATATATTTCGCCAAAAGCAGCTCGATGTCGTTTTGGTGCATTGTGTAGAGATCTTGTCCTACGCACTTTCTTGAACCTGCTGGGAACTCTGCGAACCCAGATCTGGCTACGATACAGGGGCTTAAGTATTGAGAGAAAAGAGCAGCGGCGGCTCAATACGAAATTGAATTTGATGAACGGCGACGGCGAAACGTAAAGCCTATGGAAAAATTGATCAGTTGATCAGTATCGCGTCTGTGACGGTGCCATTGTCATCCTCGTACCAGTGCCATGGCATCGTCCTGATTGGAATCTAAACAGAATTAGAATCCGAACAGAACAGCAGTAAGGGTAGGGAAGGCTGCGGCGGTGCCAACTTTGTGTCTGTCCCATTGCATGGGTCGACTTGGGCTAATGATTCCCCTAAGCGTAGAGGAGATAGCCTCAAGCCTCTCTCATCGAGGTATTCAGAGGGATGCTGATGAGCTCTGTCAGGAGGCCAGGGCAGAATTCCCACGTGTGCCGTACAAAATTAAAACAAAAGCTGGCGCTCTCACTCTAGGGGAGAAGAACTTGCCAACAAGCGAGATCTTCGCACAGACCATTACCAACCCATCTAGAACGCACGTTTGTTCAGAATCGCCTCACGGCGGAACGTAAACCTCCCTTGGACTAGTATGTGACACCGCCGACCCGTATACCCCAGCTCACTGCACGGAAACAACAGCGCGGCGATGAGTTCACGCCCGTGGCTTTAGGTTGGCTTTATCAACAAATTTGTCCTTGGAAAATTGATTATGCGGGGTCAGACAGCTGTCATTCCCTCCCAAGTAGATGGACCCCAGGGGAAGATTTAGATAGCCGCCTAGCTGGCGAAAGGGTCGAACGCGATTGGGGGTCGAAGCCGCAATAACGAATAACGTATCGTATCCCCCGTTACATTGTTCTACCTGACAATCGGCAGAGTAGGTAGCGGCGGCTCGTATCGACAACAGTGAGGTCAGCATTCATGTCATCGAGTGCGCTTTCCCGTCCCCATCTACCCGTTTCGCTGAAGCTTCCAACACGAGCCAAGCACAGTCGTGTTGGGCAAGACCGCCTCCGGTACGCTGTCTCTGTCTTCCCGCAACGAGGATAACAATATGTCAGCTGACTGGGTCGTCCCAGCCTCGGCCTTTACATTGTTATCCTTTTGGTAGAAGGACAGGGGCAGGGCACGGGGAAGCGTGTGAGTTTCCAGGGTTCATGACACTTATTAAATCGAATTCGTATCATCATACGTTCGAGTCGGCTTCAAGACCTACGGTGACGAGAATTCGCCATCCCCGAGACTCAAGTTCATCATGCAGTCATGACACATTCGACCTGGCCATTACCCTATAACAACGATGCCGCGGCGTAGGCGCTGAGCTTCAACTTGAAGTTCCTCGTCATGTTCTTCGTCCTTTCATTGAGTAAAAGTGGCATCAGTGAGCAACCCAAGATTGTTTTTCTTAATAACTGACCCGTGGCAGGATATTCCTGTGGTAGAGAAAAGGTTGAAGATAACCACAGCTGCTCCGAACATTGTTGCGTCCATCCCCGGGGCGCGCCCGGGCCACCGAGAATCTCGCGTCGCGACGCGAAAGACACGAAGGTGCCACGTGATCCGGGTTTGTTGAAAAGGCGGGGTTCAACAACAAATAAGAATCCAGCATTCATTGTCGTTTCTAACAACGAAATCCAGGCGCGAGGATACTAACTTACCAGAATGTTTGTTGTGGTGGTATCATGTTCGGAAAGACCTGAACTTCCGCAGCTTCCGCAGCACCTGTCCTGGGATACCCCCGTCATACTCTGTGGCCTCGATCCCAGTGCGAGAGAAGGGTAAAAGGAAGGGCAGAGGGAAAGAGGGTAATGAGTACGTGTCCCAATCTGCGATCTCTGAACTAACCGGCAGAGCACAAACTGGGCTAATTCTGGCTCGTCTTGCGGTACTTCAACTTATTGTATTACTGTATTCGAACTTTTAAAATGCTCGTACTAATGCAGTATATCCCGTCCACAACCCCATTTTCAAGAAAACGACGTTATATTAGCCCCGAGGCCCGCAGAGAATGGATAGCAAGAAACAACGACTATGTAAGAGAGCCACCCCGAACCTGATGCCCGATGCCCAAGTAATTGCCCGTATATCCAAGTGTTACGCTAGATTACCATAAATGCCCAGAAGATCACCCTCAGCCAGCTATCATAAGAACGCTTCCGCCTGCATATGCCAAATCCGAGCATACTCGGAGCCTTCGCTCCTTAACAAGGCTTCGTGCGTGCCCGTCTCAACAATAACCGAATCATTCATGTATCTGTCGTCGAGTTATCAATCCGGTGAGACGCACTCAAAAATACGAACTAAAACATACAAAATGATATCGGCATGCCGGGTGAGATTTCCGAATCTATGAGTCGAAAATATCATCGTTTTATTCCCTCGCATCTCTCGAAGTCGTGAGAATAGATCTAAGTAGAGGCGCAGCTCAGATGTCAATGAAATGGAAGAAGGTCGTGGGGATACGTATCGTACCATGTTCAGCAGTGGGATCCAGGGAAGCGCTTGGTTCGTCAAATAGCAACAATCCGACAGCTTGGTCCGTCGATGATGACCGCATGAACGTTCTTGCAACGGCTAGCCTTTGCATTTGTCCTCCACTTAACCCATGGTCAGTAGGGGTATCCACATAGCGCCGCAACCGTCCATTATCAACTTTTCGACCGAACAGATTCGTCGTCCCATCTGGCAACCCTGAGAAGAGATCGCGCACAGGCCGCTCAAGATGGGTGTCGAAGCCATCGGGAAGATGTGCAATAAGTTCGGACGCGCCTCCCAATTGCGCTGCTCGTTCGATTGCGGCGTCATCGTGCATGCGAGTGGGATCGCCAAGGGCAATGTTTTCTCGAATCTGTGCTCAAACCATCTTGGGAAGTCAGGATAAGGGGAAGATAAGAGTACTGGACTTACGGAGAGGGGGAAAAGAGTATAGTCCTGGAACAAGATTGCCATTGCGCGCCGGAGATCCGCCAAACGCATCGTCTTGATATCCTGTCCATCAACAAGAATAGTTCCTTCAGTTGCGTCATATATACGAGCTACAAGCTTTAGAATCGTGCTCTTTCCGGATCCGTTCGAGCCGATTATGACCTATGGAGATAACGAAGATTAATAAGGTTTGTTACGGAATATATACCCCGAAGAGTAAACATACGCAAAGTTGACCAGGGCCCACTTTGAAGGAAATGTTGCGTAGGGCATATTCTTCACTGCCAGAGTATTTGAACGAGACTTCTCTAAAGATCCGGGATCAACATACGGAAGAGAACCAACAACATACAACATACCTAAATTCCAGAGATATTCCATGCCGTATTGATTGCCCATTCTCCGGAAATGGTACAACTCCATCTATTACCTGGTTTGGAATGTTCCCAACCTCGTAAAGCTTTCGCAATGCCGATAATCGCTCGGACACATATCCTGTTTGTTCTAGAAGCGTTCTGACATTGCCAATAAACGAGCTTGATGTTCGTTGCACAAGATGAAGAGATGTCAGGGAGACCGGTATCGAAGATGGCTGTTGAACTGCCCGGAGGGTAAAGACAATCTAGAATAATTTAAAATTCGAGCGTGAGCAAGAGCGTATTGTTGTAGACGGACCTGAGGCAATTCACTCAGTGGGAGCCTAAGGAGGCGCATATGATGGTGGATGCAATCGTTGGAAGTATCTATGTATGCAGACCAGAAATCACTCGCACGGGTCCCTAATCGATCAACAAGTTTGCGATATTCTACAATAAGGTCAGTACGGCCTTATCTCTGTGAGGGCTTCGACATGCCTGCTGTGAGGTAGGTCGCAAGCCCGCCCGCGACAAGCTCTTTTCTATGTTTCGAGCTGCCGACTAGACGTTTAAGTCCTTCCATCCTGATATAATCATCATTACGCGTCGTAGCAACCCAGGCTAAAAAGTAGCATAAGAATGGATCAGTGATAACAGAAGAGGCAGTCTCTTACCTCTGCCGATAACTCCTGTGTAAGTAAAATTGAAGCAGATAATGGCATCGCTAGCGAATGACAGCACGGAGAGCAACAAGCCATCTCTCTGTTCCCACAGGACACCTATGAGGACAGCAGTCTGGGAGAAAAGCCTCACCAAGGTTGACCCGGTTTCGACTAGGCACGTAATGGCCGCCCAAGCGATGGTATTCGAGTCCTTCGGTATTACAGAATCTATCTGCGCGGAGACGGCGGGGTCATCCCAGGTGGGCACGTCGAGACGAGCCATGGAGTGGAAGATGTGTGCGGAATAGAATTGCCTAATACGACCGTTGAGAGCTGTCGCGACTTTCCACGAGGCGGACCCGAGTATCTGCTGGGAGGCCGCGCAGAGAACGCGTCCGCCTGCTATTCGGATGAGATGATCTGTGTCGATGACACGTTTATCAACTGCGACCTGAACCTGCGAAGCAACAGTAACAAGGCTCCCCATCAGGCGTACGCGGTGAGTATTGTCGGTCTGTACTCACTATATTGAGAAGCTGCCCCGATAGCCTAGAGTCTATGAGTCGCCTCGGAGAAGGAATAGTATGGGTACTCCACTTACCACAAGTTCAAAGCCGGAACCAAGGACTTCATCAAGGTGATGGCGACGTAGAGCACCAGAAGTGGCCATGCTACGGTGCCCACATCGCGAACGGTCCTCCAAAGATATGGTAGGTCGTCCAGGAGCCCCGCATACTTTTCGACTCCCCACGAAGTGGGAATATAGGATAACTTTGGGTCGCGCTCGATGTAGAGGTCCCATACACCGAATTTACGATGCTCGACTGGCGTTTTATTTTTTGGATCAAACGCGGCCCTCTTTCCTTTCTTTGAGTGGCGACTGCCTTTACTCATGCTTAAAGACAGAGGTAAATGGGGAGGAAGGAAGAGGACGCGCAGTGTTGAACATTACACTACTTCAACATGGCCGGCCCGGGCCGGTGCTCATTGCAGATTTATAATCTGGTTTTTTTTTTTGGAAAGATGCTTCGGGTCGTGATTGGCTGGGTTGAGCTACAACTTGGGGCCAATCACGATAGATCACAGATAGCCAATCAAATCAATCAAATCTGAAGAGGAGTGCTTGGTTTGGCTTCTCCGACTCAGCTCTGGTTCCCCCATTTTGGCTGTCTCTACCACTTCGTCTATGCGCCCTCAGGCCTCAGGCCTCAGGTGCAATACACAGTAAGCCTATTCCATTCCATCACGCCATCCAACTGCTGGAGGTGGCCACCGATGCCCCTCGACAGCACCAAATACCGTCTCCCTTACATATAGCAGCACAACTTCCCTCGTGCATATTAGCCGCGTTCTCCGCTCCCAATCTTGTTTATAGATTACAATCTCAGATTCAGGCAGCGGTGGGAGCTCACGACATAATTCTTATGTCTTGTTATTATCCTCCTTAGTTGACTTGGTTTGAACATTTTGGAATTGTAAGCATGTTCAAGTGTTATGACGTGTTAAACATATATACAGCAAGACAGTCAACAACTTGAAGAAAATTTGGGTTTTGCTGATGCCAGTGGACCGCATTCCAAATCTACTCAAATGGGGTTTGGAAGCGCTTCGGTCAGAATGCGAGCGTCAAGGTATCTGGCACGGGAATTGCTGTTGTCGGTCTCCAAGCCACGCGACTGAGAAGCGTACTTGGCTCTCTTGGGCTGCCCGGGGCATTAGAACGCGACAGGTGCAAGTATGAAAATTAGTCACGGACCATAGTGAGACGCACAGCCTTGATTGCATTAGATTCATCAAGCGTGAAGCGGTGATAAATACCAGGCGGAATGATAACAAAATCGCCTGGAAGGACCTGAATGCGGATCCACTCGCCTGTGGGATAGTCTGTATATCCAAATTCGTCAGTAGTCGAAACACGCTATAGTCTTGAAAACGTTTCACGCACCTCGTATGTCCCAGAAGCCAGCACCAGATAGAATGTACCGGATCTCCTCATCGTCGTGCATATGTCTAAGAGATTGTTTAGCTTAGTCGGTGATCCATAATCCTTACTTACTCCTCAAAAAACTTTCCAAGCATGTACTCGAATTGGTCGCCTAGTCCCTCCTCCGTGACATCCATGATGTCACGGATTGGGGTACCACTTTGTTCAGCAATTCTATCTATCTCGGCTTCCCACCCGCCTGAGGTATCCAGTGGGATAGTCCTCAATTTGAGACCGAGCCTATCCAGATATTCGAGATCTAAGGGTCTTCCCGAATCGTGATGAAAACGCTGGTCCCCAGGAATGTTGTCAAAGTAGTATGCGCGCATGATGTGTTCACAAAGGTAATAAAAGAGGCGGCCAAATGAGACGGGGGATGGGAGGGGTAGGATGTCCTGGTAAATGCAGATAGCTTACTAGTAGTAGCAGCTTTATAGTATTCTGCCAGTGGGTCCGTGGCCCGCAGGGGGCGTCGTAAATGCGGCATGAAGTCTCCCACTGGCACAGCCTAAACGAATGTCCGACTCGGAGGCTCAGGAGTCAGCAAACATTTGCCGAGTAGCAGAAAGGATTGAAGATGTGTGCCCGGTGCATACAAGGTGAGCGCATCGTCGCGTGGTGTACTAAGCTTAGGCTAGTCGGGCCCGATCATCCGACGACATCGGAGCACTCGACATCAAAGGTGGATTTCCCCTCACGCGATGTCAACACGGCGTTCAAGTGTTTGCCTAGCTCCGAGGTCGTAGAATGAACCTGCTTCTTCCGAGGCGAGGCAAGGCGGGCTGTAATTATGGCTCCATCGGAGACTGGGTGACACCGGCATGAAACATTGGTAGTATTACCCGTCGGTGGCTGAAGATCGGCCATATTACGCAGAACGTTCTTGAGAACGTCTCGCAACGAAGGTTGTAACGTAAAGATTGTAAGTGTTCTGTGGGGTGAAACATACCTGTTACTTTAGAGACCGGCGACTTCACTGTGGCCCGTTACTAGCGATTCAAATCCGGTCCATGCTCGTTCACCATCCCTTACGGTACTCTGGTAAGGTAACTTGGGAGCTTGGGAGACAAGGTGCCGTGAGTGATGCAGTGACAGATGCCTGACGTAAGAAACAGAAAACATTGTGGCGCCGGGCCGAGAGCCTCCTTTCTCATCATCTCATCATGCGTGCCTACTATTTCGATAATCTTCCCGGAGACCAACGTCTTCCACACGAATCTGAAAGATCTGTAGATATCACTGGTCTTCGCAAAATCGGGGTCCTACACTGGACCGTCCCGATAGATCTAGAAACCCCGGGAGGGTGGGAATCCGAGATCGATAGGATTGCGGAGCAACAAGGGTACAAAAATCGCGACACGGTCAATGTGACGAAGGAGGCACTAGGGGACCTCTACGATGCGAAGCTAAAGTCGTTCTTTGAAGAGTGCGTGTGAAGAAAAAGAAACCTGTATATTGGCTGATTCTCTCGTTCGCTTGTGGTGTGAACACGTGTGCAATTCATTCATCGGCTACTGCAGGCACATGCATGAAGACGAAGAGATCCGCTACGTCCTTTCTGGTTCGGGCTTCTTTGATGTACGCGGTGCGTTGTTTATTAACTTTTGAAACGGCCTCAAGTGCCCTTCAATCAATTACTCGCCATAACTGATGGGTGCGTGTATGTAGATCATCCTTCAGACGAGTGGATTCGGATTCACGTTTTTTCCGGCGATCTTATTGTCCTTCCGGCCGGCATCTATCACCGCTTCACGCTCGATGGATTGAATCAGATAAAGGTGCTGCGTCTGTTCAAGGTCCGTCAAAATGGTGTTTTTTTTCCCATTGTTCACTATCCGTTGAGCTTCAAACGATTAGGACGAGCCAAAGTGGATCGCATATGCCCGCAATTTGGAGACCGACTCCAATGTTCATCGCACCCAGTATATCAACTCACTTCAAACTACTACCGTCGTATAAGTATGATATCTGCGGTGTTTCCATGTGTCGATGTATTTTTCCATTATAGTGACATATGAAGTAGGAGGTGTGTACGAAGAAAAGCAAGGCTACGTCAAATGTAAAGGCTGGGTACGAATGTAGTGACCTGCATATTGATGTCTAGGACGAAGAAAATGAACCAGCGAGTGCTGTGTCATTATGACTTGGCTGCCGGCACTTCCCGGCTATGGTGGTTATTAATAACACGAGTAAATGCCGTAAACCGGTAAACACGGGAAACTAGAGCCCGATTGCGCTTTCTCGCAATCTCGCGGCTTGCACTCGCTCCGGGGCTTTCGCTGGCTCGGGGCTCCTCGGGCTCCCTCGGGTTCCGGCGGTCTACCTCGGCCCAGGCTGAGCTCTTGCTGGGATGGCTGGCTCCACGTGGGCAGGGCTTCTGTCTCTTGCTGTCTCCCGCTTGGGGGCTGCCGGGTCTCGCGCTGGCTGGAGGCTTCTTAGTGGCAAACTCGGTCTAACTCGAACCGGGCGGAGCACGGGCTCCAAGTCCCTGCTACCTTTTACCCGCTCTTTTTTTGGGGGACCTTTGTGCTAAAAATTTAAAGACTGCTCAGTAAATGCACTGGGATATGATATAAAATTATGAACACGTGTCATGAACCTTTGCGCGTGAACTGACCTGTATACTCAATGCACCTCGGTGACGATATTACAGAAGAACGTCAGGTTCTGACGCAGGACCACACGCCACGGAAAACGCGGAAAGGAGCTTGGAAGAATGTGGTAAGAAAGAAGATTGACGATACTGTAGCGGCCAAGTGAGCACGTCATCGCATCGTGTAAGCTTAGGCTTCTCGGAGCAGGCACGATCATCCGACCACATCGGAGCACTTGACATGAAAGGTGATTTCCCCCTCATGCCATGTTAACACGGTGTTCAAATGTTTGCCTAGCCCCGAGGTCGTAAATGAATCCGCTTCTTCCGAGACAAGGTGGGGCTGCATTTGTGGCTCCAACGGCGACTGAGTGATACACCGACGTGATACATTGGCATTAGGCATTATTACACGCCGGTGGCTGAAGATCGGTCGTATAATACAGAAACGTTCAACCAAAGAGTGTAACGTAAAGGTTGAGCGCGTTGAGCTTTTAGTAGGATGAAACATACCCGTAACCTGTTACTTTGGAGACTGGCCGCTTCACTGTGATCCGTAACTAACAATTCAAACCCAGTCCTCATTATTGTAAAGGCTCACGCATTCACGTTACGTGGTTTCGTTGTATGAACCCATGTGAGTACAGTAGTGAGTAGACAAGTGGCATGCCTGACGTAAAGACGTAAATAAATGTGGCGCCGGTCCGGAGAGCTCTGCCTCACCATCATCGACTACTGTATTTTGATAATCTTCCTAGAGACCAACATCTTCCACATGAATCTGAAAGATCTGTAGATATCGATGACCTTCGCAAGATCGGGGTCCTCCACTGGACCGTCCCGCTATCATAGATCAGGGAACCCCGGGTGGCTGGGAATCCGAGATCGATAGGATTGCGGAGCAAAAAGGGTACAAAAATCGCGACACGATCATTAATGTGACAAAGGAGGTACTGGAATACGGAACAAAGCTAAAGACGGTCGTCGGGGAGTGCGTGTGAAAAAGAAAAGAAACGTGTATATATTGACTTTTTGTCGTTCGCTTGTGAGTACGTGAGTGGGGAACACGTGCACATTCATCATTTATCGGGCTATCATAGGTTCAGCCTTCTTTCATGTACACGGTGCGTTTTTTTTTGAAACCGGCCTCAAGTACCCTTATTCGCAATCATCGCCATAATTGACGAATGCGTGTTTGCAGATCATCCTTCAGAGGAGTGGATTTGGATACACGTCCTGCCTGCATCAGTAAATTGTACAAAAACTTTTTGACTTTTCAACTTGTGCAAGTAAATAAGTGAAAAGTAAAAAAGTTAACATTGACTCATGTAAAAAATGCACTAAATTGGATGACTTTCTGCTGCTTTGTTCAACTTTTTCAACTTTTCAACTTGATAAAATACCCCAGAATTGACTTTTAGCAAAAAGCTAGGTTACTTTGGCACTTATGACACTTTCCAGCTTTTTTTGCTTGCTCAAGCTTGCACAAGCTTGTACAAGCTTGCACAAGCTTGTACAAGCTTGTACAAGCCCAAAAAAGTTTTGTGCAGGTTTACTGATGTGGCGATCTTCTTGTCCTTCCGGCAGGCCTCTATCACCGTTTCTCGCTTGACGAGTTGAATCAGGTAGAATTGTTGCGTCTGTTCAAGGTCCGTCAAATTTTTTCCCCCCATTGTTCACTATCCACTGAGCTTCCAACGATCAGGAAGAGCCAAAGTGGATCGCTTATGCTCGCAGTTCGGAGACCAACTCCAATGTTCATCGCACCCAGTATATCAATTCACTTCAGGCTACTACCGTCGTATAAGCATGATACCTGTGGTATTCCATATGCCGATGGATTTTTCCATTATGGATGACATATGTACGAAGCAAACCGAGGCTCGGTCATCCATGTCGGGTCATTCGGGGGTAAAGGCTGGGTACACGAATGACAAATGTGGTGAGTAGTATATAAGTAGCAAATGAGTGAGTGAACACATCACAGTAGCAGAAATCGTCAGGAGTTCCGAAGCCTCCGATTGGGCCACCTGGGTCCATGCATTGAAGATTTCACTCTATGTGCATGTGTACAACGAGTTTCAGTTGTTTCCTGGCTGGAAGCAACGGAAACCAGTCGTACAGGATGTCCCGTGGTGGTAAACACCCATAGGGAAATTGGAGCTTGATTTCTCTTACTCATAGGATATGACGGAGGATAGGCTCGCCATATGGGTTTCATTCGGGGAACCACCCGATGTCGTTCCAGTTTCAGTTTCTTCCGCCCTTTTGACTTGCTAGTAATGGTAGCGGATAAGTCTCACTGGAGCCCCACACCTTTTTCGTTACAGTGTACTGTACATAAACGAAAGTCGCCTCCAACCTATTGTGACCACAAAGGTTGCAGTCTGTCGGGATGTCACGCTGATGTGCCTCATAAGTTACCAGAAACGGAAGCACCTAATCGTATACAATATGCGCAGTCTCATGGCACATACATGCAAGTAGAACATAACGAAGAGTAATTTACACACATTATCCGTCACATCGATTCGGTTGGGATATACGGAGTCACTATCATCGGACACTGACTGCCTTCCTTGAACTTGTTTTTTAAAAAAGGCCTCGTGAGCACCCTGTCAATCAATGTATTCTTAGCCTAGGACGTTCCCCACCAAGAGAAAACAAAATAGGAGCAGTATCTACGCACACGTTCGCCTTGATGACCGTCTCATCTGTCTCAGCGAACACGAAGTTCGTGATCAGGACATAAAGGAACGTCTTCATTTCGATCAGCGAGAAGCGTTGGCCTATACAAGACTGCAGAGTCATGCATTTGTCAAAGTGTCCGCACAATATAAATATAACAGAAATATCGTACGCGAGGTCCAGCGGAGAACGTCAGTGTGTTGGCGTAGATACCTGGTAAGGATTTGACTGCCTCTGGAAGGTTGTCCCACCGATCCGGACTGTGCAGCAGCGAGTCATCAACCTCTCTCTCGGGGAGGGATAGGATGAGAGTACCACTTACATGAATTTCCATGCATCTTCTCCCCATATCTCGCGATCCAAGTTCATCCCCTCTATAGGTATGTGCACAATCGTGCCTTTACGGATGTAGAAACCTTCGCCTCCTTTCGAGTCTGGGAGCAAATCGTCTTGCGTCGCGATACGAAGCGAGGAATGCACGGGTGGCACAATGCGTAGCGTCTCACGGCAAACCTTGTCGAGAAACGGCGCCACAGAAAGCTCTTGATAGTGTGCCAAAACCGCCTCGTCTTCCAGGTTATCTGGGCGGGGCAGGGCGCGCAGCTCAGTACGCAACTGTTCTTGAATCACAGGAAATTTTGCCAAAAGGAGAAGCGCCCAC
>QLOU01000036.1:0-14117 GCA_003313715.1 Russula abietina
GGAGAAATTCCAATATCCACCAGAATGGACTTCTGACCAGCTCATCGGCTACCGGTATCGGTTGGAGCGTGTCAGACAACTGGTGTGACGAGAGAGACGATAAATATAAACATATAAAATATACACAGTAGTACTAACCTGGTGTGACGAGAGAGACGATAAGGAGTCTCCTCGCACACCAGGGGACTATATACAGCCCGAAGACAGGGGCTCTTCGGGGGAGAACTCGGGCATGACCAATGACCACAGTCATCATGCGGTCATGCCATCCACAACAGTCCGTGACGGGTGGAGGCGGGAGCAGACTCCCAACACCCCCCCGTGATCCGTATCTACCCGGAAGGGACATCCTCGTGCATGTTGATGCGCGTGAGCCATTTGAGATGGATGACGCGATGCAGCGGTTTTGTGAGGAGGTCGGCGGGGTTTTCGGTGCCCGGGATGTGGAAGACATCAATGAGCTTTTGATTGACGGCGTCGCGAATAAAATGTGCGCGAATGTCGATATGTTTCATGCGTGAATGAGATTGTGGGTCGTGGCTGCAAGTGACGGTGCCTTGGTTGTCGCAATAGAGAGGGGTCGGTTGCGCTTGGGAGAAACCCAGTTCGTGGAATAGAGAGCGGAGCCATAAGATTTGCCGAGCGCAGTGAGAGCAGGCAAGGTACTCAGCTTCGCACGAAAACAACGCAATTACAACTTGCTGTTTTGACGACCAAGTAAGAGGACCGTTTCCACATTCGACGATGAACCCAGAAATAGACTTCCAACCTTCGGACATGGCCCAGTCAGAGTCAGCGAAGGTGACGAAGATGGGGAGAGGGTTTGGTAGAACGCCGTAGGTGATACCACGTGAGCAAGTGCCTTGCAAGTAACGGAGGAGATGTTTGGCAGCTTCGTGGTGTTTTGTGCCGTAGTTAGACATGAATTTGGCTAACTCACGAACGGCAAAGGAGATGTCGGGGCGGGTACAGTTTGAGAGATACATGCATTTACCGACAATGGCACAGTATGGAAGCCCAGCAGCCTCAATGCATTCCTTGTCGTTTGAAGGGCACATGGCGGACGTGAGACGGAAGGAAGGGCAGGGGGTTTTGACCGAGTTGCAGTATTCCATGTGGAAGTCGGAAAGGATCCGAACGGTGTACTGCTCTTGGTCAATGGTAAGGATCCAACGATCTCTCCATCGTCGGATGCGACAGCCAAGGAGCCATTCAATACTGCCACTGTCCGTGATTGCAAACTTATGATTCAGTTCGCTAGCTGCAAGATCAGATTGGGCTTTTGAGTCAGAAGCGACGAGCAGATCGTCGACGCTGCTCGCGGAGATGGATAGTGCATTGTTGGATCGTCGTATGTAGACACTCCAATCCGATTGGCATCGAGTGTATCCAAGGGAAGTATAGGCATCATGTAAGTGGTAATACCATTGACGCCCGGCTTGTCGAAGGCCATAAAGGCCTTTAAGAAGACGCCAGTATTTGGTGCGCGACCCTTCTGGGGCAGTCATGTATATTTCTTCCTGAAGTGGCACGTTGAGATAAGCATTTTTAACATCGATGTGATGGAGCTCACAGTCAAGTAAGGTGGCAATGCATAGAATTGTACGGATGGAGTCCCATCGGGCAACGGGAGCGAACGTGAAATTGAAGTCCTGTCCAAAGATCTGGGTGAAACCTTTTGCGACAAGGCGACCTTTGAAACGGGAAATTTGACCGTCTTTGTCCCGTTTGATTCGTAGAACCCATTTGCACTGTACAGCCTTGCAACCAGGAGGGAGTTGCTCAATTTCCTCATAGACGCCTTTTGCTTTGAGAGCCTCGAGTTCCTCATGCATGGCAGCAAGCCATTCGTTCCAATATTGAGAACGTTGTGCGTGCCGCACAGTGGGGGGGTCAGGTTCGTCGGTGCAGGACAAAATTTGTGGAGGGTCAAGGATGTCGTCTGCGGCGGCGATATGGGAGATGATGTGAGGAAGGTTTTCAAGGTCATCAGTGAGGGGGATGGAGAGTTCTTCGTCGTCGAGCGTGAGAAGAGCATTCACGATGCTGTCGGAGTCGACAAAGTCATCGTATTTAGAGGGTGCGCGAGTATGTCGTTTAGGACGGAGGTGGTGCGGAGCGTCATGCTTAGGCGCGTTTTGTTCTGACATAGAATCATCGAAATTCTGAAGATGACCGTAAGAGCTCTGGCACCCATATACGTGGGCGTCACATACACGAAGAGGTGGTTGACCAGCATTTTCTATGGTCATTTCCTCTGTGGTGGGATGTTCTGGTCCCTATGAAATACGGTAAGGGATGGTGGTAGACGCCTGTAATGACATGACGCGTACGTTTTTTAAGGCGAGACGGTCTGGTACTCGCATGGGGTGGACAGTCATGTCAGCCTGCTTTTCGGAACGGCAGGGTTTTTGACTAAGACAGAAACACTGTTAACGCGTGTTCCGAAGACAGTATTTGAGGAGGAGCTCATACCTGAGTGTACAGGGGGGCTCATCCTTCGATGATGGAGCGGACGTCTCGTCATCAGAGGGCTCAACGCGGCTCGGGAAGGATATGTCTTCCCATAAGGGCCGGTAGGCTAAGGGAAGTTCGGGGGAAGGGGGTGGTGTGGGGAAGTCATGGAAGACGACATCGCATCTGACTTTGACGGATCCACCGGTTCCGATTTCGTTAGGGATCCAAACAAGGTATCCCTTTGCATGGGAGGCGTATCCAAGGAATCTTCCTGTCTCACCACGGGGGTGAAACTTGGAAAGGTGGTTGGACAAGATGCGAGCGGTACATTTAGTACCAAAAGGACGAAGGTGGGAGAGGTCTGGGCGATGCCGGAACCACAACTCGAAAGGGGTGACGCCGGGTGGTAAGGACTTGTGGGGAACTCGTTGCTTGATATGAACAGCAGTCGAGATGGCGAACGGCCAGAAAAAGTCACGGAGATTTGCATCGAGGAGCATGGCACGAGCCATGCTACATACAGTGAGGTTTGTTCTTTCGGCGACCCTGTTTTGTGGAGGCGAGTCGGGCACCGTCTTTTCGTAAGAGATGCCATGCGACTTGCAGAAGCCTTCCATTTGGCCCATTATGAGCTCGGGAGCGTTATCGACACGGAGAAGTTTGATTTTCTCTCCACAGAAATTTTCGGCAGTTGTTTTGAATTGGGAAAATAAGGAGAGGGCTTCATTACGAGTCTTCATAAGGGAGAGCGAGATGAAGCGAGAAAAGCAGTCGACAAATAGAATGTAATAGGAAAAATTGCCGTAAGAGTGAGGAAGAGGGCCGCAGATGTCACAGTGGATTCGTTCGAGAAGGCGAGACGCACGATGAGAAGCTCGAGAAGGAAAGGGAAGACGGTGAATGTTAGCACGAGCACAGACGTCGCAAGATGTCGAGGAGGAATCATCGAACTGGAGGCCGTCGACAGCGGCATGAAGTCCTTTAATGCCAATATGACCCATTAGGCGGTGTAAAAATCCGGCCCAGAGTTTTCAGCGACAGTGCCAATGCGAGATATAAGAGGAACAGGCGCGAGCCGAGAGATGAGGGAATGGGGGGCGTTTTTGGGAAACACAATGTCGAGGTTTAGGCGATACATGTCGTTAGCGATGAAGCCATCGACGATGGTTTGCCCTTTTAGTGATAAAGCGATAGACTGGTTGCCGAGTGTAGATACTACACCAGCTTTGTCAAGTAAGATCCCGCTAAGAAGGTTGGAACGAGCAGCGGGAATGTGGAGGACGTCCTGAAGTAGGATAGCACGGGTACTGAGGGCAGAGCGTGCTTGGAGATGAACGGAACCCTTGCCAATGGCTAAGGTGGAGAGATTTTGACCGAATCCTTTCACGGTTAGTGGTTGGATAGTTTGGTAACGTTCGAAAGCACGACGGTCATGGAAAACATGACGGTTTGCTCCAGAGTCGTGGTGACAGAAGTTGTCCTCAACGAGAGTTTGGTTGAGGAGAGGGAGGGTTGCATGGACGTCTACGTCGTCGACGTATGTGGACCATATATAAGTGGTGGGGTCAGAGGCCAAAGCAGAGTTGACATCGTCGTCGTCGTCAATGGATTCAATATGTGCAGTGGTCGCGCGATCAATACTATTGTCGACGAGATGGGATTGATTTATGGCAGGGGTGGTAGGACTCTGGGTGTCCGTGGCGAACGTTTTGGGACGAACGTTGTTGTCTTTGGAACGTTGTGAGGGTGGTAGGTGGATGTTCCATGGTCCACGCCACCCTTGTCGATACTGCCCTTCTTTTGCGCCTTTGTAGGCAATGCAGTCAGCGGTATCATGTCCACGAGGGGAGCCGCACTGAGGGTTAGTGCACAGCTTCTTGGCGTTCTCGGGGTTCTGTCCACGTGCACGTTTAGTAGGTGGTGTAGAGCTGGAGGGGTCAGAAGCGTTAAGAGAGCGTTTCTGAGCATTAGAACGTTTCTGGGCATCGTAGCGCGCTGAAAAGATATGTGACGAAGTTTGAAAGTCATTGTGATGCCTATACCAATACTCATCACGAATGGCTGTGGTAATCGTGCTAGAATCGATAGTGGTTTGTTTTTCGTCACAGTCGCGCACTTTGTTACGGAGGCCGGAGAGAAAATTTCTCCAGGCGTCGTCCTGGGGCATAAGATCAAGAATAGCGAGGGCAAAGTCGCGGTCGTGCATCCACTCTGTGTCGAGATCACAGAGAGAGTTGTGCAATCCTTGCATGTCGTTAAGCCACTTGGCAACGTTCATTTCGGGAAGACACCGATAAGCCATAATTTCGCCTTTTATTGTTGCGGCACGGAGTGAATTTCAAGGCTGATAAATGGAGCGAAGGTTGGCCCACGCGTCCTTGGCATATGTAGCACGCTTGACAAGATGTAGTTGGTGGCTGGGGACAGCGGAAACGATGCGGGACAGCGCAGTGTTGTTGCCATCTAACCACAGTTCGGCATCACGAAGTGCTTGTTCATACTCGTCGTGATTGTCAGGGATGCGTATTGTGGTGAGTTGGTCATTGTCATTCATGCCACGGAAAGTGGCAGAGTCACGTAGGCGGGGAATGATAGGTGGGAGCGATGTGGGCCCTTCGATATATTTGAGGAGATTCCACTCGCGGAGTTTGTGATAAGACTTAGTTTCCCATTCACCGTAGTTGTTGTTTGTACCGTCATCGGTGATTTTGGGTAACTCACTTCGGTGTACAGTGTCGTCGTTAGGCATAGTTAGACTAAGTTAGTATAGGGGTTGGAAAGACTTTTTGGCAAAATAAGAGGGATGAATTGGTAGCACAGCAGGTCAGACAGGGCCCATAACCTGTCAGACAACTGGTGTGACGAGAGAGACGATAAATATAAACATATAAAATATACACAGTAGTACTAACCTGGTGTGACGAGAGAGACGATAAGGAGTCTCCTCGCACACCAGGGGACTATATACAGCCCGAAGACAGGGGCTCTTCGGGGGAGAACTCGGGCATGACCAATGACCACAGTCATCATGCGGTCATGCCATCCACAACAGTCCGTGACGGGTGGAGGCGGGAGCAGACTCCCAACAGAGCGCGTCAATGCGATCCTGTTCTATGAGGCCAGGTTGAGCCTGTTCCAAATCGATATTGATATCGATATTGATATCCAATGCTGCGATGGCAACATTATCGAATTGAATTTGTATTCCTTGAGGGAACTGTTGTTCTGAAACTGCAAGTTCGCGTACCATCCACCGAAGTGGAATGTCGGAAAGTGCACTGTGTGGTATGTTACCACCTCCGACATCTGCATTGTCAACATACTATACCAGGAAGTCCGCGCGTAATAACCTACCTGAATGGCAGCCCGCAAACCAGACTTCAGCTGCATCCGTCTCACCTGGACCGGGTGGCACCCCCGGCACTCCATTAATGACTCCGTATCAATACAGATTTGGGCGAAAATGGAACCGGTGCTATTAAGGAAACAGATTTAGGGTTGCCAATATGTCCACTTATTCCACGTACCTCATCAAGCGCTAAGGCTTGACGAAAGACCCTTATCGACGGGTTAATGTCGAGGGATGGCATTAACCGACCCTTAAAAATCCCGATCCTAGCCACGGTTTCCCTAGTACAGTTAGCTTCATTTTGTGAATGCGACAACTGAATATTGCTTACCATACACCCACAAACTGAATGGGTATTGGGTCGGGGCAGAAGGATGACCTAAAGTTTTGGACTTCTATTTCATTGTCCACACCCGTGGACAGGTAGAGACCGTATGCATAGTCTATTGTTGATTTGCCTAATTCGCGGGGTATGCCAATCTGCGCATAATTCAAATTAGTATACTGACAAATCCACCTTTGTAGTAACTTTACCTTATGGAGCAACCCGGCGAGTACCCGAGCAGTGTACGCACCGCGGGAGAATCCTAGCAAAGATTAGATTAGATTCCCATTGGACAGAGTGTAACTTACTTACCAAATAAATAGATCCTGTCCCCTGGGCGATAGTGCTTAATTAGGTGTTCATACGCGTCCTTTACATGATCGTCGAAGTCTTCGGCGATCAATTGGTTGATTCTTTGAATGGCCTGCTCCAAGGCAGACGGAACCAAACTTCTTGTGTTCTGAAAAATCGTTCCTACACCAGACTGGTAACATCAGTCATAATAAGCTCCAGTTTGGCTCCAGTAGTATGTCAGAGAATAAAGGACTTACTTTATAATAGCATATCTGGTTTTCATTATTTTGCATAATTTTACGCAACTTTGCAACGTTAGTTCCGTTTCCATATTTTTGGGCTGTGCCATCAAAAAATATTATCAGCCGGCGGGAGTGAGGGTGGTTCATCTGCCCGGGATTGGAGTAGTTTGAACGGGTTGTGGGTGAAATGGGGGCTGGGGCAGTTGGAATACAAACATGTCGCTGCCGCCGCTTGCTTCACCACCTAACCTCAGACCCGGAGTCAACTTTACTTACAGACATTTTCATATATATATATATATATATAACACAATCATTGAGGACTAGTTGGCATACTCTCTTTAAAATTGGACAATACAAGATTACATTCGTCGCAGTCGGTTTTTGGTGTGGGTAACATGTCGGGAAGATATAGATATACGATATATAAGGAGTATAGTAGAGGTGAGGTTCATCAGAGTGTACTGAGGAAGCGGCGTGCGCGGCGGAACAGCCCGCGTATGCGCGACTGCGACCGCGACGATGACGATGACAACGGTGATTCACGACACGTAGCAGACAGAAGAGGTTGATGACCGCGGTCACGGCGTGGCGGGCGGCTAGGCATAAACATAATAGCGTCGACAACGTCCCAATCGATGCACGGCTCATCCACGTCGCCAAGCGGAAGTCCAAGCGCATAGTATATAGAGCGCGTGATCAGCGTACTGTCCGCAGGAAGGACCTGTGGTGCGTGGAGGAACCTTTTCAACCCCGCGTGGTGCATGGCGTTACGGGAGTCCCACCAGGTTTCGCAGGCGAGAATTTGGATCTCACATAGGGCGCAGTTGGTTAGGGGCACGTAGGGTCGTAAGGTGTGTGCGCAGTATTGGGGGAGGTGCGGGATTCGCATATGGCGCGGGGCACGATCGACTTCTTTAGCGTAGGAAAGGCGCGTGAACGTTCTTTCGACTGAGGCTGGGTAATCGATAGGTGAGGGTAGGGTCGTGATGGGCGAGGGGAGAGTAAGGGAAAAACTTGGGAGGGGAGGAGGGGGACGAGTTCTCTCCCTCTCATTTGATGATGTCGATGTTTGCTGCTTGACATTATCGGTGGTGGCGTTGACGCTAGTGGTGGGGGCAACAGCCGCAGCGGGGTCTGAGGTGGCGGCGGCGGCGGCGGCGGCGGCGGAGGAGGAGGAGGAGGAGGAGGCGGAGGGAATGACGAGGTGGAGGGTGGGAGCGAGTCCGCGTGCCTTACAGAACTCACGAACCGTGACGCGGTCGCCGGTTGCTCTGATCAAGCCGGAGGTGAAGAGGACTCCGGATTGGCGGTCTGCGAAGACGGGGTCGGGTTTGTCGGCGATGGAGGTATTATTGACGGAGGTGAGGGAAGATTGTGACGTACGGGTGTCAGAATTAGGCTTAGGCTTAGGCTTAGGGGTGCTGCCGGTGAATTGTTCTCCTCGGTTTATGCCCGGGCGCACTAACGTCGTACGCGGAGACTCGGATACGCTCTATATACGCACACGGTATGTGGCACGTTAGCGTTCGTTCGTCAGGTTGGGGGGAACAAACTGCAGAGCGCAGCGCAGAGGATGGAGACTCACATTATCCTTTAGATATACTTTCAAATCACTTTCTGGGTAAGTTCTTTCCCAGAGCCGATCGAAAGCGATCTATGAGAAGAGGAGAGAAGGACGGCGAGTGAGTCGTTACGGGTCGTAAATGACGGCGTGGAACGACGGGTTCACTCACATCGAAAAGCTCGGTTGAGGGATCCACTCTCATGTAAGCGGGCGGGATACGGAACTCGTTTAAGCTCATGGTCTTGGTACCGTGTTTTCGAGGCGAGGAAAGCCATGGCTTATATGTGCTTTCGATATTAGGGGGATGCTGGGGGATGCGAGGGGTGTGTGCGCGTTTCATTGCAGTCACGTGATCGCGAAATGGAGCCACGCAATTTGTCATACTAGCGTCACGGCACTGCATCTCTGCATTTCTGCTTTAACATTCACATGGCTCTACGGAGAACGGAGTATCAATGAGAGAGAGACGGAGCATCGGCAACCCCAGTATGCGTGAACGCAAGAAACACCGCCGACGGGCAGGTAGCAAAAGGAGTGTCGGAGGTCGGCGTAAACCTCGAAATTTGTCTCGAATTAGGAGCAAAGCATATAAAACTACTCCTATTGACACTCCCAAGCAAGGCACAGCACAGGCAGCACAGCACTTTAACCACAAATTTTTGGATATTTGTGCGAGGTAGGATCCATCGGAATCCACCCGTACTCCAGCCCGGCTTGATAGGACCATTCGTCTGCATTCTCCGCCTTCCAGGTCCACATGATCCACCCACTCGCCTTCTCGTACGTGATCACCTGAGCATCCCACGACATCCTCAGGAACGCCTTGTAGCTCTTACTGAACGAAGCGCCTGACCCGGTCAACCCATTGCAGCTGCCGACGAAGCTAGATCCAGGGAAAGATCCGTCATAACGCGCGCCGACACCTCGTCCGTTGAGGTACCTCGCGCAGTCCGTCATGGCGGTTGTCCACTCCCCAACGATGGTCCACAGCTGGTTGTTGAAGTTCTGGAGGCCGTTACCCTGGCCGCACGTGGTGGCTATGTGTTGCGACTGCGATTGTACTATGGCCTAGAAGATCGAGCCATTTCACCGACGCGATCTTGAAACGCTATATCAAGGGACTCACGTCATTGGTGAAAATCTGGTAGATGTGGGTATCAAGGGCCACTCCCTGGTACTTCGGTGGGCGCTGCCATCCATTCCAGTATTCAAGGGGTTGGAAGGCATCATGGATCATTTCTAGCGTGTTAGCTGACTTTTCTCTGATATTCCCGTATGAATCCAGCCAGTATTGGCGCACAGCATTAAGCATAGCTTGTCCATCATATCCGGCAGGCCTATCATAGTCAGGGTAAGACATAAGACACTGGGATAAGAAGGGGCTCTGGGACAGACTCATTCATTGGCCCAATGGCGCTCACTACCTCATACTGGGGACCAAATTCGCTCGCAATACTCTTTATAATGTTGTTCGTGCGAGCAATGTTGGTCTGATTCGACTGCCACCCAGGGAAAGATAGTCGGTGTCCTGAGTTATCGTAACTGCATAATGCGATGCCCATTTAAGTCAGTTTCCCTTTCTAGGACAGAATGTCTCAAAAAAGCATGTTCATACCCATTTTGACTTCCAGGCACGCCATGCAGGTCGATGACTAGTTTAAGACCATGGTTACGAGCCCAAGTCACTGCATTGCGTAGGTAAGGGAGTTGTCCTTGGATATACGGTTCGCCAGGGCCGACTTCCCAGGCCCAATACCCGATCGGCACCCTTACGTGGTTTAAGCTGAGGAACAAAACAAACTCGTCAACAATGTGGGTACAGATAGGCTGGTCGTACGATACACACCCGGCAGCGGCAATGGCAGCGAAATCCCTTTCTGTTATCCATGTGTCCCAATGAGCCTTGAGATTCCGTTGCGCAGTATTTCGGTCTTGCAATTGCCCAAACGTCCATTCATCGACAATGTTGTTGTTACCCGTGTTGTCGAATAGGCTGGGAGTAATCCACGGCTGCAGATAGCGAGCGAAACATGGAAAGACGCGTCAAAAACTCATAACGCACACAAAAGGAAGAGAGGAAAAGAATGGAACTGGGTATGCGTACTTCGATCAGAAGCCATCCACCAAGGCTGACACCGCGAACCTTCTGCGCCCCATACGGGAAGCTGGGGCTGAACGCGAGAGCAGCGGGAAGGAGACAAGCAAGGAGGGTATAAGCAGAAGCGAACATGCTCCAGTTATTATGAACGCGAGACGAGTCGTCGCGCACAAAAAGCCAACTTGGGAGGTCATGTCGTCTTTTAACCACTGGGACTTCGCGTAGACGAAGCCTTCGAAACAGCTCAGCGAGGGAGTTACAGCGCGCGATTAAAGTGAAACAATCGTGACTTACGCGTCCAGCCTTCGCGTGGTGACCAGCCTGAGACCCGTCACTCCCGTGGTCTTAGTACCCCGCGTGTTCGCGTTTGGCCCTCATCTCAGCTAATAATTCCACGACGACGAAGGACCCTAGTTTTTGTGGCGAGTGCTTCTTGCTTCTTGCTCGCTACCTTGTTAGAAACCCCTCAAAATGGAGACTGATACCTTGGCCGGCTTTCGTTTGGACCCAACATATATCGTACCATGTGCTTTGCTTGCTTCTTTCTACAGCGAAAGCGTTTAAAGGTTGCCGCGGCTGAGGGCCAAGTATAACCATGTGCCGGTGTGAACCACGAGAAAGAAGAGAGGGAAAAGTGTGTCGCGTCCTTGGGCTGGTACTCCTTTGTGGTCGGAGATGAATAAAAAAGGTAGTATTGATTCGCCACTTGTATCGTCTTACTGTAGATATGCCTGTACTATTCGCCGATTTTCGGTCTTTCCACAAAGAACGCCACGTCGTACATACATATTACAAGTCTTCGACACCTTTCTAGCTCTTCCGTGGGTGGCGGGCTTTGTTGAACGAGTGATGTTATCCTAATTCCTAAAGTCACGTTATGACGGGTAACCATGTTCTTAAAACCTTGAATCAACACCCCCTGCTCGACTATCTTGCTTCTTACCCACTTTTCATCAGCTGTGGCATCTTCTATGACGGCAACTCCAAGTTAAGGTTACAAGGAGCGGGCTGCTTCGTAAATAGACTAACTACGGTAGTGTGGTTGGCGTGGCGTCGGGATGGATCTCCCAGCTGGGTCACGCGCCAAAAGAATCATACTAATCCCAAGGATGCGTCAAGTTACGCAGCTTTACAAGCAGGTATAACTAATAGAGTGGAAGAGCTGTTTCACTTTTGCACTCCGTTTGATTCACCTGTTGCATATAAGTATATATTACTGTAACATTTAAACAGTAGAATTTTACCGATACATGGATACTGCCAGTCAAGGAAGTAGGGTCAGGGTTAGCGGAGAAGTTCATCGCAGAGCAATGACATCTTCCTGACGACGCCGGAGCATGAGGTCCTCAAGATTGGGCTTTACGAGTCTATTAACAAGAGGATCGATCGAAAGGAAACGAAAGCATGAAAGAGTCAATGACCTTCTATGTTAAGGTTTCCCAGACAAGTGAGATGTCATGCAGGGTGGCGTTTGGGAGGTCTGTTACTTAAGGATGTTGTTGGCGAGGGCAGATAAAGCTTTCTGAGGCGGACGCGCAGTTTGTTGAGAACCCCCTTCGACCAGGCAATTGTTTGGTTGAGTGGTACAAGTCTAGAACTTGCCACAGGTGGAGACTCGATTGCCAAAGACCACGGATCGTCGATATAGCCGTCGTGATCTCGAGCGCTGTCGCCCTCATCGCGCCCATTCTCAAGTCCTAAGCCGACGTCTGGAGGACATGTCGCACCAACGCCCAGAGAAGCGAGCACTGCGCGGGTGTGCACCGTACTCTGAGCTGGACGCACAAATGGCTCATGTAACGCTGCCCGCGCTCCACCATCGGCATTCTGAAACCACACGCGACACGCAAGTAACTGCATCTCACAGGGACGACATAGCTTACCCGCTTGCCCATGGTCGCACTGCGGGAGCGTCGGTGCACGGTCTTTAGGGGCAGCAGCTTCGGCGGCATCGAGGAACTTTTCTGTAGTAAAAGGCACTGCAGGAGAGAATATGGGTGAATGAGGAGATGCCGGTGTGGGGAGTGTGAGCACAAAAGAGGGTAGAGACTCGATATGTACGTCGAGGTCGGCGGCAGAACAAGGAGGGGGGCTACCGATGTGTAGGGACGGCGAAGAACTAAGGCTCGAGCGCTCGAGCGCGAGTTGCTCGGCTGAGATATGGGCACCCGAGGCTTGTTGTATGCAGGAGAAGATTGTCCCAGGACCCTCGTCAAGAAAGTGGATAGCGCTGTTGCTCGAGTTCATGAGGAGACTGTCAGTACTGTTGCTTGGAGAGGTGATTGGGTCGGGTGAATCCCCTTGCTCGAGAATAGTACTAAGTCGCCTAGATCCTGATTGATGTGGCGGGGAACAAGTAAGGTTGTCAGTCAGGTGGGACTCCCACTGACACTGAGACGACGACAAAGAGCTCGCAGCATTGTATCCGCACGTTGTCGAGCGTATATTCCCTTTGGTTCGCCTAAGAGTATTGACCCGGCTGGATGCACCAGCGACCTGATCCTCATTGTCATCGCGATGCTAAAGAAGAAAATGATCAAAATCGACCAAAAAGTATCCGGTGAAAGAGAAAGAAGTGCTTGCTTGACTATCTAAACCAGGTATATGCAGCTTTAAGAAGAAAAAAAGATTGAGCTGATGCACTTGTCCTTAGAGAACGTCGGCATACCACGCCGTCTGAGGAGATCGTATTGAGTAGCCCAAACCTGTTATTGGGGTTGTCACTTTCTAAGATAGACGTGTTTACAGCCTCCAAGTCGTCTTCGGGGGGCTTGGGGGGTATCTTCACCGTGAGGGCGACGACAGCTAGGACCCAAAAAAATAAGCATCCGAGAGGCAGAGCGAACGTCTTATATGCGCACGAGGACGCCGCGGGCTCGCGTAGGAACGAGGTACCTCAAAAGACTATAAGTGCATCGGTGGTCGATTTCAAAAGTTCACATAACAAGAATTATCCATACGGGATGTGGCTTCATGACGTTTATCACTTTTCGGGTTTTTCTAAGCACTGCACGAAAAAAGCTGGTGGTGGCGTCGAATTTGATGGCAAAGGAGCGACGAAGGCTCCTGACCATGGTGCTAGACAGAGCGTACGTGGGGGTGTCAATTAAAGGACGATAGTCTGGGTTAGGCAAAAAATGCGAGCAAACAAACAACACGCTGCTCTCTCAGCACGTGACCATCAGATCAATTTCGCACTCATGAGTGTACGAAGGAATGGACATATTTTAGTATTAAACCGCACGGGGGAAATTACTCATGCAGTACCCACAAGACGCGTTAGCGGAGGACGGAGGAATTAAGTGTGATTGGTTGAAAACAGTCAACAAAAACGTCCACGTGGCACCGCATCGGGACAAACTAACTACTGTGCTGCCAACACTCTTTAAAAAAAGGTCTTAGCGGATGCCAAATTGGAGGCAGTTCGACTCACTTGAAGAGTTGGCAGTCTATGCACTCTACGAAGCGAACAGGTCGTCTTTTGTGTCTATGCCTGGTAAGCCGATAATAGTCGGGTAGTCAGGTAAACGGGATCCGGGAGACACGCGACGAGAGAATGAACATACCCAGCTCTTCCCGAACCGGCTTAAGTTCATCTAAATACGCCTGGTATTGAGCCTTATTCTCAACCTTCTCCTTAACTCCCTCAAAAATTCGGACCGCCGTCGCGTAGTCGTTTACACGACGCGACGCACGGAGCGCCGACTCGACGACGGCAGGCGCAGGCACGAGATCATGCGCAAAGCAGTTATTTAACCCGCGCTGAACCTCGAAAAGATCCTCCG
>QLOU01000037.1:0-11978 GCA_003313715.1 Russula abietina
GAGACCCCTATAAAAATGTAGACGAGACGACATGGATGAAATGAGATGATGTTGACGAAAAGAATCAAGTTGAAGTGGGAAAACATTGAGACGATGGTGAGAAGATCAAGAGACGACAGTCGGTGTTGACGGAGCGACAGCTGCAGCATACGTCATGTGCTCTATTATGTGCTATACGACAGGGGCGTAAGGAGGCTGAGGCTCTTCGTCCCTCCCAAATACAACTCTCTACTCTACTACCTGTAGTAACAAATTTAACATGGATCCATCAAGTGAGTCCTATTGTCATTCCCCTTGTCTGTTCCGCACTGAGTGTCGCTGACCTGCATTTTCTTTAGAAACTTCTGCACTCATCGAAGAGGATGTGTGGCACGTATATTGAACACGTATATTGAACACGTGACCCCTTGGTCATGAGATCAATCGGAATCGGACAGACTCGGAAATGATGGACATGGACATGGACAGAGTACGAAATAAGTCGTACGATACTGACCAGCCAGCAACGCATCCAAAGGAGCACAAGGACAAAATCTCTGAATATGAAAATGTCTCAGAAATTGGTACTGATTCAGTAGGATAGTATATCGTGGAGGGTGGAATCGGACTAAAGGTACGTAGCTTACTATTCTCCCTGTGGTGCGGTGACACCCCCGATAGAATTCTCCTGTGGTCAAGTGTGTCCTGAGGGAGGCAACACGGCCTACACGAGCTGCTTTCTATAGTGGGCAGTTCACCTTCCTAGTCGGCTGTGACGCCTGGCCTCTACCGTCCTTGGTTTGGGCGGTTTGGCGAGAAGAGCTTCTTCCAATTTCCATGGCTTGGGCCCTCCTTTGTCGTCGTGTTCGAATTCGCTGGGCTCTGGTCACAGATGAATCTGTTCAGTGATTTACAATAAGTTAAGATGAAATCGCTTGGAAAAATGGGGTTTTTTTTTCGATCTTGGCCGCAGCTTGCATCACTTGCATGTCATTAAATAATGATGGGAATTTCTACACCATGTTTGCGAAGTAGTGTATGCTTATATTGGCGTCTTTGCCATGGTACCACGTCAAGAAACTCGAGTCCGTTACGCTGATGATGGGGTGTAGCAGAAGGCCACCAACACGGGGAAAGTCGAACCTACTAAGGATAAGGACACCCCTTTAGAGGGCACTGGCATGATGAGGCGTGTACATGTTCCCCTCAGTAACCTGTTGATAGTAAACAGACTGAAGGCCGTATATAACTTAGTTCTGAGCTATCTTGCAGTGCGTAGAGCTATTCGGACTTCAGCCCGCCGCGATAGAGGACGCTGCGACGATTGGCTGTAGAACATATATTCTGCCTGCACTTCCTATGCCCTGTGCCTGGCGTCCCATTACAATTATAATATCACTCTATAATATAATTCATTTGGCCTACAAGCCGCCTCCATCTCATCTGCCGCCCCCAAAAGACATATTCATCACCGTTTAAGTGTGAGCTTTATCTTTGGCGCAGCGGGCACGTCGTCCGAAGCAGCAATAACAGGCGGAGTTGTCGCAAGTGGCGAGGGCACGTGCAGCGAGCTGATCTGGCCTAAACCGAGCGAGTTGCTGAGACTGGGCGTCAACGGCGGTGGGCTACCCGCAGATCCAGATGCAGAAGCCGAAACTGCCGTAGGAGTAGCTGGTGGTTGCGTGCCCGAGTTGAACTCTGCCCAGCGTGGACACTTGCGGTTCGTTTCTGTGAGAAAAAGGGGTAAAAATTGTTATGTGCGTTAAGCACAGCACGATTGTGGAAAATGGCATGGACGTACTCATGTGACCCATTTGGCCGCAGTGGCCGCATCGTCTCTGGTGATAAAACATATCAACGATCAGGGGTGAGAAAGAGAGGAAAACGGCCAAAAAGGTCCGCGGTCGGAAAAATTCGCGAGGTGGGCGTACCGTGGTATCTGGCTTAATCGGGCGGTTGAGGGTCATCAATGTGCCTCCCTCCTTCGCAATCTTTGCGTTCTTGCGATGAAGTCGGCGCTCCTGATTCTTCTTCATCCGTGCAATCTCCTCCTCCAATCTATGTAACGTAAGTTTAACCAAAAGAGACAAGTCTGCATCTAATGAACATGGACACACCGTTTCTTTGCTCGTGCGTCGCGGTCAATGTCGCCAGTCGGGGCCAGCGTATCAGCACCCGTCGTCTCGTCCTCGATAATCTGTCGTCTTCGTATATATGCACGGATGACCGCTGCATCTCGCACGATTTCTGTGGACCATTTGCCATCAACGAAGCGTTTGATGCGTAATACCCGCCGCCCGCCGTCCGGTCCGACGCTCACATCCCGGTCCCGTTCCATCGATGACGCACGACTAAGCCCTGGTGACGCTGCAGCCGGTACGCCCGTCAGAGCGGTGGCTGGCGAAAGCGCACGGCTCTCCCTTCGTGCTATGCGCTGAGGAGGCTGGGATTTGCGATCGTCCTCGTCATCTGACAGCTGTGGTTCGTCCTTGCGGCTCAGTGATGTAAATTGCGCCTTCCAAATGCGCGCAATTTCGGACTTGTAAATGAGCTGTTGTTCGGCTACGTTGTACCTGTGGGCAGATTTTGGGCGGTTCTCGGCTTCCGCTGCAAAAGCGCAACCATTAGTCGAGGCACTTGGTTAGAGAAGCGAACACGACAGACCGAGCTTTTGCTCGTAATCCTCGCCAGCTTTTACGAAAATGTCCTTCATCGATACGCGTATGAAACTGAAAGCTTCGCCACGACCAGTTGGATCACCCTCGCCATGAAGCCGTAACATGGCCTTCGCTTGGGTTGCAAAGATAAAATTCTTCGTTGTGATCCACGGAGCGAGTTGCTGCTCAATAGATAGATGCGAGTCATCATCATCCCCGCCCGAATCTTGCGTGCCGCTGTAGCCTGCATCCTGCAGATGCCGCTGGCCCACCTGCATGCTCTCTGAGAGTACAATTTGTTCTGGTCCCACCATCTTCAGCATGTCGGCTTTGCTAGGAACAACCCAGTTGGACTTGAGCCGCCAGAAGCCTTGATGGGGGCCACGTCGATGATATTCCATGAACTCCTAGACATCATTGAACACTCGGAGGGAGATTAACAAAGAGATGACAGACCTTGAGACGCTGACGCATCTGCAGTTCATTTTGATCTGGAAAATATTTCATCAACCTTGATATCTTTAGACGCTCGCCAGGACTTTTGGCTAGAAGTTTGTACGCGATAACTTGCAAGCGGTGTTTAATTGTGTTCGTGATCTTTCGTGAGTGGGGCCCCGGCACCTCTGTGACAGGATACGTTTGTCCAACAACAAATAGATTCTTGATCTCGCGGATGTAATACTTCGATTCACCCTTGATGGTGCTCCTATTGCGATGCCATCAAATGACAGAATCAAGCAGAGAGGAAATCACCAACTTAATAACGAGAAAATCAGTTGGATAAGCTTTATGTCGGAATAACGGGGCTCGAATGAGGTTGCTGTAGAGGGCTGGGATGGTTTGTCCTGGTTGTACATAGCCAAACTTCATGAATGGCGATTCATCTTGTGGTTCTAATACGAATGGTTCTCCAAGGTCACCCTAGAAAGAAATCAATGGACTAGCGCCAGACTATTCCTGTACCCACCTTAGGTATATGCTCGTCCTTTTCGCTCTTTTTTCGATAATAATTCACGAGTATACTGCCCATTCCAAAATTTGCTATGATGGGTGGGTGTTCTTCCTGTTGCCGATGAATTACGGAGTACATGATGACAAGAGCAGGGAAAGCTCACTGAGAACTCCCATAATACGAAATTGCTGGTATCGCGCAGGCTGAGGTCACCTGTCCTTCTCAGATTTTCTCCGACGTTGCCCCCGCGACCTAGCCTCCGACCGGCCTTATCCTTCTTCTTCTTTGCAGAGCGCACTTTGGTGAACCGAATTTCAATGTTCGCTGGTATTTGCAGGGCTGGTCGATGGAAAGACCGTGACTCCTGCTTCCCCAACCGTGTTTTGTACTGAACAAACGAGAAATAACTCAGTCACCGACAATCCCACAGATAACGACTTACGAATGGTAGCTGCAGCTTCTGTGCCGGGTAGGCGTGCTCGACAACGAGATCCCCGAATGTCTGCCGGACGCGATGCCGCCCACCATCCTTCGAGACGTCATAGAACTGGTCATTGGACAAGTTGAACTTGTCTTTGACCTGTGCATTGTCAAAGCGTAGACGCTTTCTGGGTCTGACTTCCTGGGCTGGTAGAACAGTGAAGCGTTGACGAGGGTACGAGGCGGAAGATACGAACCAGGAGGACGTTCCTCTGGAATGATGTCATCACCGTTGTTGAACTCAATTTGAGTAAAGTCACGAAACGGTGTACGGGGACTCCAAATAATGCTTTGTGTCCATGCGCCAGATTCAAGCCCCTTGTTGACAGGAGCCATGAGATCAGTTCCTGTCTGTTCCACTGATCGCGGATCGTTCTCAGGTTCGTAGGTGATTTGATCCTCCCAATTGGACAGTAGCACGAGGTCGAAGGAGCGGTCATGAAGGGGGATGGTGGGGGATGTATCGATCCCACCATGCTTTCGCTAAGTGCATACGCTAATAAGGAACATGGGAAAGCGCCTAAATACACGAGAAACGCACCTCAAGAGCAGCGCGAAGATCCTGGTCGATGCTCCCTGATGAAACTACTTCCTCAACACGCTCATTCTCTACCTGTCGTTTCGTATCCCCAACGACTACGTCGAGGAAATTCTTAGGAACGTCCCTTTTCTTTGGGTAGACAGATTCCACTATAAACCGATGTCAGCTAGCCATTAGCGGGTACGAAACACGAACGTTGTATCGGGCGTTTCACTACGCGAGACTTCTTGACAGCAAATCCCTGGAAAAGCTCCGTAAAATCGAGAACTTTGTTCTTTTCGAAGGAAGGAAAGCGTTCGTAGACTGTCCTGGGTCTTTCGACGAGGCGTCGAATAATGCGCACGCGCCGTTGCTTGAACGGAGCCACCGGTGACATGGATTCCATCTTCACTGGCTCGTCCTCCTCTTCTTCCTCCTTGAGCTCGCGGTCCACCTCGTCCTCGAAATCTTCTCCTTCCCCCGCACCAACCGCGCCATCATCTTTATCCCACTTCTCGTTATAGATTTGAGAAGAGGAAAGGGTAGGAATTCCAGAAATTCCGAGTTTATTGGAAAGGCCCGTGCTGGGAATCGAAAGATCAGAGAGGACGTGGTCGAGAGAAAACCCCGTGAGGGCTGATACGGCGTCATCCTGCGAAGTGTTGAACGTAAACGTTCAAGCAACAGTGTAAGGGCATACGCACTTCGTTCGACATTTGCGTGTAACTAGAGAGTGGTGGAGGGGAGTTGGGCCTTTCGTGAGAATAGCGGGCTTGCCTCACAGCTTGCTCAAGGCAATGTGAGGCTTAAGAGCACCGAAGGCAGCGGACAGCGGAAGCGGAAGGACAACGACGGGCCGGCTCTTCCGAGATAGCCGTTGAAGATTAGGGTTGGGGTTTCACCCCTGAATCCGTAAACAGCGACAAAGTAACACTTGTTCAGCGAGCGACGCGTGCACACCAGCACACGACTACCATGAAACACAAAGAACCACAAGTGGACAAGGAAACATCTGCAAAAATCGAGGTAACGATCATATATCTTCGTCGAATCACCTACTCTCAACCCGTCTAGGACTTTCGTAAATCCGTTGATGCTGATGCAGAGAATGTGATATTCCGCATCTTTCCCAGCAAGGTAAATCGGCCCCTTCATCTCCGGGTACTATCTTTATCCAGACCTGTACTCTCACATTCAGATCGTGTAGGGTCATATCATACTTCGACTCACCCTTTGTTGATACAGTTCATTCAGGGAACTGCAGACGCTCATCAAGTCAACCTCAACCTCGTCATCTCCTTTCCATCAGTCGCACGCGGCAGGATCCACAGACGTGACAGTTCACCCGCCTCCCAATGCGCCCAACTCAACAGCGGAGCCAGATAAGAAGAAGCGGAAACGGGAAGCCGGAGAGCCAAACGATCATACTCTAAGTGACACACAGCATGCACGATTCCCAAACTTGTTCCATGCGAATAAGCATCTTCTCTTGGTGAATGAGACGCTGAAGAAGGAGTGTGAACAACTTATTGAACTCACGGTCCGCACCGCTTTTCTTGTATTTGTGTGCTTCCCTACCTTCGTATCATTCAGGACAAAGTCAAGCTATGGATAAATCTGACCATGCCCAAGTGCGTCCCACTTTCCTTTCGATTGTCATCCCTACATTCTTGACAATTGTACAGAATTGAGGAGTATGTGTACTGTTCCCACGTTTCAATTACTCACAATTTCATGCGCTAGTGGTGACAATTTCGGTACGCTGATACATATCTCCATGTGTCAACCTCTACTCACAGTGTATCTCCCAAAGGAGTACAAATTCAAGAAGGTAGAAACGTTCAACTTCTCTAGCCCTCAAGAATTTTAACGGCGTCACCACAGAGGTCTTAAATGAACTGCACCGTTCTCAAGAGAGCGGTTATAATATGCGGGACAGTGTGCGGCAAAACCATTTGAATAGGGCTAAGATTTGCTCGAAAATAATCAAATATCCTCATTTAGAGGACTATGCAGTTCGTGTTTTGGTCCGTGCTGAAACGTGGCTCACGCAGTTGGTTGTAGTTAGCGTTAAAGGAACACGATGACAAACAGCTATACATTGCAAGGCAAAACCTCTCCGACTTGCGCAACGTATATGCTATCGTGACAGATATACTGCATAAAAACATCTCCAAGGTAACTCTGGTGCCTTTCGCGATTACTTAACTGTAATTAAACCTCATTCATAGCTTCGTTCACCGAAAGGTAATAATGGTGTAGGCCTATATTAGCCCTTTTTCGTGGTACATGCTCCTCGTCATATCGTACTGGACATTGCTCGCCATCCACGATATCTAATTTGGTACTAGCATCCCTGATTGGCTTTTATCATACGGAGATCGTTTTAAATATATTAAACCCGTCTCGTGCTGTGCTTAGAATTGTACCTGGGATTTGAGGATGCCAATGGACCTCTTTTACATCCTTTTGTCCTTGATGAACGAATAGCAGCTGAGGTGGGACATCCCGTCCATTCTCAGTAATGTCATCCATTGCACCAGTCTCTTCGTCATCCTGCTCAACAGCGAGATCCCAAAGTGTCACTTGATCGTCCGCTCCGGATGCAGCGAAAACAGAGTCCTCCGTAGAGTGCCATTCGATGGATGTGATAGGTGCTCGATGCCACGTGAAGGATGCGACTGGTGTGGGATCGGGGGCCGAGGTTCTGGTTAATCTTGTATTTAATTGGTTCCACAGCAACGGATTGTGGCCCAGCTACTCACCCGCGCTTCTTTACGTTTCGCAAATCCCAGACTTTGATACCACCCTCATCGCCCCCACTGAGAAGGAGATATGCCGTACTACGGTTCCAACTGATGACGTTGACGTCGCTCTCATGAGCATTCTCGATGCCTGCGACATTTAGTCTCCCTTTACTCCGTACGTCCCACATGCGCACGCTCTGATCAGCTGAGCACGACGCAAAGACGGTCGCTTCGCTGGGGCTCCACTGAATATCTTCAACACTCGAAGTATGCGAGGTAAACGGCGTCTTCTGCGTAGTGAAACCCGAGGGCGTGCTTGTTGTCAAATAGATCTTTGAATGGACGTCGCCAGTGAGCAGCCGCAGTGAACCAGTGTCCGATGCGGCCCAGTCCATCGCGAAGCCTTCAGCGCTACCATGGGTGTCAACGGTGTATCGTGGGGTCGCCGTACGCCCCTTGTCGACAGTTGCGCCAGGAGTTCCAAGCGCATGGATGAGTGGGCGCACGTCCCAGATGTGCACCTTGCCTGTCTCGGCCCAGCTCGCGACGTAATATGGCCTCGCTGGTGGGGGGAGTGGTTGCCCGGCAGGGAGAGGTTGGGCGCGCACACGATTTACGCCGCCAAAGTGCGGCACGGAGCGATATTCGAGGATCGCGTCCTCGTCCAGGTTATCACCGTCGTCGTCGTCAGAGTCGTCGCTCTCTGGGAATGTGAGTCTTGCGGGCTAAAGAGAAAGCGAAGAAGAAAAAAGCCGGACGCACCTCCGTCTTTCTGTGTTTTGTGCAGCTGCGTCATCTTGAAGACCGTTAGCTGATTCTTCGTCGCGGCATCGGCCTGCGTCCCTGCGACGATGTATGCACTTGCCGGGAAACGCTGTCGCTGATCGCCGTCATCATCACGGAGAACATCAAACGAAAGACACGGCCAGTCTGTGTTCATCGCATGCCGCATGACGTATACCGACTCGTCAGCCTCGAGGATCTCATCCTTGCCGAGGGTGTGCAAGCCTGGGATGAATGCTTTCGGCGGCCGGGGCTTTTCGTCAGATTCTTCGATTGCAGGCACGACTTGGTCATCCACTTCCATAGCTGCATGCATATACAGTACCAGTCACGGTGACATGAGCATACGCAAGCGCGACACCGCATGCGTAATGCACCGGAGCGAGCAAAGGATCACAACACACACCATCGCTATGTGCCGCGTCATCCTCGTCAATCTCGTCTTCCCATGCATCCTCGAATTCGCCCATCTCATCCTCAGGGGGCTTTTCGCGTGCCTGGCTACTGGTGCGACGAGTGACTTTTTCGCTTCCAGGTCGTACATCGGTCGCCGTGCGTTTTGCCATAATGCCAACAATGCCAAGTGCTAGTGCTAGTGATCAGTGGAAGAGCCGTCGGAAGAGCCGGGATCATCCGGCCGTCGGAATTGTCAAAATTAATTTACAATTATAACTTTACAGTAAGTTATGTTCCATCGGCGAGGCGCCTTCCCTAGCGATACTCTATATAAACTGTCATGCCTCTTGACATCTCCTCCCCATCATTCACTTGCATCCAAGCGTTACTAGTTTCAAGACCATGACAACTCTCTACGTCCCCGAAGGGTGAAGTTTCCCTACTCTCTCTCGCGATAGTCAGCTCACGTCCATCCACGTAGTTTCTCCTACGTCGTTGCATCTCTCCTCTCCTTGACTACCATCCTGCAATGGCAAGGCTTTTCTGTTGGTGGTGCGAGGGGGAAGGCCCGCATAGCGTATCCCCAGGGCGAGTGGTTGCGTTGCGGATAATCTCTCGACCTTTTTGATCTGACATCATGTCGTCTAGCATACGCCGATAAAGCGCAGCAGGAGTCCTCAAAGGAGGCAATGGTTTTCAACTGCATGCAGCGTGAGACTTACCTTTTATGCCCTCTCGTCCGTTCCTCATCTAATACTTCACAGGCGCGCATCAGAACACGCTTGAGAATGTCCCTGTAATTGTGGTGACGTGGGTTCTGTTTTCCTCATGCACTGTGATGCTCTTGGGGCTTATAACCTTGTTGGCAACTTTACAGGACTCTTATCAGCGGTTTCCGTTATCCAATTGTTGCAGCGGCAGCATGCGGGCTTTGGACTGCTTCGCGTGTTATATACACATTACGCTATGGCACTGGAGAACCTAAAAAGGTATTTATTTCTATGCAATGTCACGCTGGCGCCGAAATCTGAATCCTATGCTCAACCCAGCGCGCTCTTCCGGTCAGGTTGAGCTTCTTCGTTCAGACCAGTGAGTGAACCTCCCTTTAATGAGTGCAACGCTTCTGACTTACCTGTTCGCATAGGTCTATCGATTCTTTCAGGAAAAGTGGTGTTTGACCTTATCAAAGCCGGCGTTTAAACGTCCAGATCGTGCCTTTGACGTGTCATAGCCGCGGGGACAATTATCGTGTTCGCCCTATCTTAGCAATCGTTTACGTTTGCAAGAGCCAAGATAGTTTGAGAACTCTGTGCCTTTGGATCGAGAATGCGTATGCTCGCGTTTTATTTTACTCTATCGTAATACTTCCTGTCCATAAAATTTCGTACATGTGCGTTATGCCTTGACGCGTGCCCTGGGTAGCTGAATAGCGACAAGGGCTCGAGGAAACGGAGCCTAGGTTGTTCATTAGGCTCAGATAGTCCGCTGACTGCGGCCTGACGCAAGATCCATGAATGATTAATATTATATATCCAAATCCCTTGATGGACCAACCTCATTGCCACTCTGTTGCTGGGCTGTGTTCGAAGCCGCTTCCTTATGAGTTCATCTAATTAATGGACTTGACGGTGGGTCACCGATCGTTATAATTTCGGTGAGGTGGATATACAGTATACGCCACAACCACTATCAAATCATCCTAGTATCGGTGATTTCTATCTCGACAAGATGGACACGGGTGTGGATGTTTTTGCGCACCAACTCGCCCCGAGCGGTCGCAGAGACGTAGATAGTAGCTATTGAGAAATTTGGGTGGACAGTACGAATGAGGAGATGGGTTGGAAGCTGCCAAGAGGAAGGAGTTGGAGAAGAGACTGGCGATGTTCGGGAGTCGCAGTGCCGTCAACGCAGCAAGTGAGAGGCCTTACGTTGCTACCAACTCCGGGCCAGTCGCCGTGTGAATCACTTCAGACGATGAAACTGGCATGGCGTTGAAGCGAGCCATTACAACGAAAAGCCCAGTTTCGCATTGTATGAACAATGAGTCAAGACAACATCGATTGCATATATCTTGCCAGACGAAGTGACAAAGAGAGTCTAGTCGCTTCGGGTCCAAAAAGTCCCCACTATCCATGGTCCATAAGTACGGACTGCTCCAGTCTCGAAAGCTTGAAACCCGATACGTTGAATGTAGGATCAAAATTGCCATAGTTACTCACGAGCACCGTTCTCCGTGTATTTGCAACGGTGCCCGGGAGACAATTGATGGGAGGCTACGGACCTACTAAAAACCCCAGCTTGCCGTATAACACCGCGCTTCGGAAGCGAAGATGATGGCAGACCAGTACTGTGCCGTGACTGTATGGAGTAACCGCCGTGGGCTTGAGGCCGATCACCAAGCAATATTGCAAAAAGGCGTTTCGCAAGGCAATTTGTTAAAGCGCATTATTCGGCTTATAGTGATTGTAGAGTAGGATTCCGGAGACAGAGTCTTTGTCATCTGTAAAGCAGTCCTGGGCCCTTCTCCAAGCCTCGAAGAGAATGGTGTTACAGTAGTGGCCTGGACGGGATGTTGTCAGCGGAGAAATAGCCGATCAACGGCGTTTGTGAGAGCGGGCCGGTCTGTGTGAATGCCTCGGAATGTAAGGTGAATGAGGGGCCGTGTTCAATACCTTTCACTGCTGTACGTGATCCCCGATTTCACCATGTCCAAGAGCCCCCACCGCCCAAGATCTTCTCTTCCTGCTTCATCCACGGACTTTGCCCTCCGGGCTTCTTCGTCTCCCCTCCAATCGCCCAGCGACGACTTCAACGGCTTGAATCCCCTCCTCTTTCGGTTCCGCCGGCCCAGTTTGTTATCCCCCAAGTACCTGTCCGACTCACGCCTCTCAAGCCCATTAGCGACATCATTTACCCCTCCCTTGCGCCCGTCCTCTGCCTCGGACGTCGATCGAGAACGTATATGGGCAGACTCTCGCTCTGCTTCTGAGAGCTCGGAGAACGCCACCCCACCACTCAACGGCAGCGAGGTAGATAAGGACGACAGCGACAGCGCCATGAGGACCAGCAGGCCTCAAACGCCTCCCCCGCGTAATCCATCGTCGTCCAGCATGGACGTCATCACGGAATCCTCATATCTCCCCCATCTTCGCCGCCTTTCGCATCCTGTACGTCACGTGACGCATACTATTTATTTATCAACGCACGCACACAACGAACTGACCTGATGACCTGATTGTATGCGCGGTATACTATACAGGTTAAACTCCCGCGTATCCTTAACATTGTTAGAGAATCTTCCCGTCCGGATGAGAATGAGGTCAAGTCCGAGGCACAGTTCCAACGACTCGTTGCCTCATTTTCCGAACTACCGATGCAACCGCGCACCCCACGAGCACCCTCAGACAGAGGCCGCTATCCCGAAGAAGTTTCTGAAGACCGGGATGTTCCACGCTGTCAGACAC